>JBAMJV010004687.1:0-83702 GCA_037951105.1 Echinarachnius parma
TTGTCATTTTACATTTTCAGACGTAACCTCGGTCTCGCCCCATCACTTCACAGTCATGTCATTGCCGTTTGTACACCTGAAGCTGATGGTTCACAAATTCGTGAACATTCCGATCCCTGGATGAATAGCCTCTTCGCAAGCATAACATACTCGCGGCCTTCATTTTGAAAAAAAGATAATGTTTCATGACTATGTTCGCGGAGATGAGAAAAAAAACCTCAAAGTCGGGCAAAGCATGTCATATTCGGACAAAACTATGTCAATTTCAAAGAAAAACAATGTCATGTTCGGGCAAATCCATATAATATTAGGTTATGAAGCCCGGGGGGGGGGGGGGGGTTGGTACTTGTGTATATTGGCAATGTGCCGCTTTAAAGACCCTCTTTTTCAGGGCCGATCCGGCCGCTCCTTATTGGGTCTCATTTTCATCAGAAAAGTCATTTTCATTTTTCATTTTCATTTTTCATTTTGTTTAATGTCGATTGCTGCTCCTGAAGATCTCATTTTCATCAAAAAGTGCCGCTCAAATGAACGATACCCGCTCTTTAAATATATGATAAAAACATAGCCGCTCGATCCTTAGACCCCCGTTTTGAAGTTGCCTAATCGAAACACCCCCGCTCCTTATATACCCCTGTATTGAAGTTGGCCGAAACTCCTCCCCCCCCCCCCCCCCCCCGCTACTCAGACCCCCGTTTTGAAGTTGAGAGGCTAACCCCTGCTCCTCAGACCCCCGTTTTGAAGTTGGCTGAGGTACGCACCCGCTCCTTAGACCCCCGTTTTGAAGTTGGCTGAGGCACACCCCGCCAAAAGATAATTTGAATACCACCACGCCCACCCCACCCCCCCCCCCCCCCACCCCCCGGAGCATGAAGAAGACGAAGGCCCTTTTTTGTCAGGTAAGAACCCCCGAAAAACAAGAAGGATAATCATTTGGGCAAAAGACCTCAGGAGTCAGGTGCAAAATATTATGTTGGACTCCAAACATGCAGTATATAATGCAGCCAAAATCAAAACGATGTATATAATCATCAATTTGTAACATTCAAATAAAGCACTCATTCAGTGGGCTCTTTTACTTAGAATACATCGAATTGTTAGTAACAATTGTACATAACAAACTTACACTAAACAATATCAGTGCAACATAAATCCTTTATCGATATGTACATAAAAATATCCTAGTTCTAATTAATCAAAGCCACTTACAATTGTGTATCTAATGTTTCCAACACCTTATGAATCTTGTTTTTAACTAATTATTCCTAATTCTACAAATAACATTGTCCTTTTAACAATGTAAATTTATACCGAACAATTACAAATAAAGTGTTCAAAAATTTGTTTTATTACAAAACTGACAATTATCAAATAATTAAAGACCTATTTTACATAAATGTTAATACCCCATTGTTGCAGACCCCAGCCTCCTAAACCTATGAGTTTCTGTACTTGAAATCTTGTTTTAATGATTTTGAACCACAAATGCAAAAGAGAGCATGTGACTATATTCTTCAAGGAATACTTATAATACCATACATTGTTTAGGACTTTACACAAAGGAGGTTTATGCCTGCCCTATAATGATAAAACAAATTCCCCTTTGACCACGAATCCCGGACTTATTTCTTTCCAAACAATAATTTCCTTCTAAATGTACATACGTAACTAGAAGGCCGACAAAGTCAGCATACCCACGCGTCCCATTAGCCCTGTTCTACCCCTTCGTCGGCCTCAACCCTGTTTTGCTTACCGATGCATCCTAAAAACATAGTGATCAACCGTTGAACAGAACGAGTGTATGAACTGTATGTTTATCTTAAGCGTATAAGTTTAAATTGCATGTAAATTGTCCACTTGAGAGGATCATCACCATTGTTCTGGTCATTGGGCCAGGATGTGTGCATTAATGCCATTAATAAAAATGAACATCTGTTCATCTTCACATTAGTGTCGGGTCAATAATAATTATTAAATAAATAAATGTATTTTTCGGAAACTTACCAATTTCTTGGCGCTTCAAAGTTCAGATCAGCGTGTTGCAATTCAATTCCGTTCCGTATTAATTAACCCGGAATCGAAAGTACCGTACCATAACATATGGTACCGTGCGCGCGATCGCGATGCACACCTGGACTAAACTTGTTAGTTGCTGCTCTGTTACCGTACCGCGCCTATAACGTGCAGATATTATTTAGGCACACACGTGCATTAAATACATACTCAAACTTCAAGGTTCCACAGAATTTGCAGGGGTCAACCAATCATCACCAAAATCTAATCGATTCTTCCATGTCACTATCCAAACATTCCCTGAAAATTTGGTGCAAATCCGTTCACCCGTTCTCTAGTTATCTTGTACACAAACAAACAAAAAAAAAAACAAAAAAAAAAACAGACAAACAAACAAACATACGGAACCCTTTACATAACCCCCTGCCGATTTCATCGGCGTGGGTAATTAATAATGGAAAAACCCAACATTCAAATACATTTCTTCAAAGTACAAACAAAATAAGTTGCGTTTGTCCTGTTGTATCCAGAGTATTATAAATTATGATAAGATACATCCGTCATGCACATTATATCTCATATAATTTGATTGAAACTGTAACATTTGGATTTCGTAATCGTTGAACTAAAAGATTATTTCATGCCTATATAAATATTTTGTCGAATTTATACATTTCTGGGGAAGGTGAGTATTATTAATTTACTCTCTCTTTGTGTATGTAAATTCATACCATCATATTAAGCCGAAGACAATCATGATAAAAGGCTATTAATGTGTTCTGACACCGCCAGTGATGCTCGGTCATAGGCCGCCTAAGGTCTAAAGTCCAATAATATACATTGGGTGATTTCAAGTGTGGTGTTTGGGGGTTGGTGTTAGTGCACCGGCCTTAGGCACCATATTTGAGATGACTTCGTGTTAGGATGGTACACAGTGACATTGGGGGATTTCAAATATGGCGCCTAAGGCCCACCAACCCCAAACACCATACTTGAAATCACCCACTGACCCCGGTCTTAGTCATGAGGTCCCAAGACTCACAGTCACTGCATGTCTGTGTTTACCTAGCACTCCTCGTGTTTACCTACGCCATCCTCGTTTGTTCAAACATGAGACGTCTTTTATCATGCTCTATAGTATTCATGAAGACACCATATTTGTGTTGTATTACATCATCGTAAAATTTAGCAGAGCTAAGGACGTATATAGAATCACAAAGGCACAGTCAGAGGTGTATAGCGGCATTGTCGGACTGGGGGGGGGGGGGGTGGGCACAGCTTAATGTGTATCTTTATTTTACCTAGGTTTTCCCCTTATGTATTTTATTGGTTTTCTCAAACTATTAGGGGGCACGTGCCTCCACCCCCCCCCCCCCCCCTCCTTCCGTGCCCTCAAAAGACGTCGCTACGCCACTCAGCACAGTAATACACGTGATTCTGCAATATTTCCATGCCCCAATACTTGCCCAGTAATATATACCACATCTTTGTTATATATATGGCCCAGTACTAGCTTTTCTTGTCGTTTTTACGTATTACATCATCAATTATCTCCCCTTATGCCTATACAATGGACGCGATATCACGGTATGAATTTCTGTCCGTGATGGTATGGGGTTAATTGTATAAGATTCAGGGTAGGAAATACATGGGGACTGAGGGCGACTTTGCCCCCTAATTTTCAAAATAGCCCCCTGAAATCAGTAGGTAACCCCTAAAATTACCATAGGGTATTATGGGAAATATATTGTGATATCCTTCAGATTGAAAAAGTAGCCCCCTAAAATTAATTATTTCCTTGATAAGATTTTTTTTTAATGAAAAAACAGAAAGTAAGAAATAGAAAGAAAAAAATGAAACAGAACTGTAGCAATACGAATGTAAAAAATAAAGAAAGATACAAGTTCAGTAGAAGCTCATCCAAATGTATCTGAAATGAGTAACTATTGCAAGTTTACATTTATACAAAGCTATTATATATGACTACATAACGTATACATGCGCTTTAAAAAACACAGTAATGCTAAAATGAATCACATCATTATTATAGAGTAGACAAACAGAGAAAATACAGCTACCAGATATTGAGATAAGATAAACTTAAAGCCACTATATACCGACAAAAACATCATAAAGCGGTGATAATTATATACAAAATAAATAAACAACAGTCTCAGCATGAAATTAATGAACATATTGTACAACCCGTTAGCGCAACTGCACACATACATTTATATCAAAGTGACAACTTTATAGGGTCAATAAAGCCCTCAATCTAAAAGAAAATCAACAGACAAACACTGGCATTTTCACTTAGTGTTTCCGATTCAAGTTTAATCAATGCATAAAGCGATGAATGGTAAATCAAATGTGTATATTCCATACCGTAGAACACCGTCGTGAAGCACTCCCAATCACCTATATGCATCTTGCTTTTTAAAGAGCGCTCTCTATGTGTCCAAAAATGGAGACGTTAATCAAGAATGCAAATAATGGTGACGAATATTCATGAGAATAATAATGGAGGTGAATCTCATGGAAACGTCACATAAAAATACAATGGTGATGAATATTCATGTGAAAACGCCGCCTAAAATAGACAACCACTGTGCTGTTATTTGTATGGAGCTGTGTTTGATATGGGGCGTATACAGAGGGTCCCACCCCATGCACATTTATTTTAAAACCTCTGTCCCCGTTGTTAGTCAACGTTCAAACAGATGAATCAACTCAAAGGAAAGAACATGACAGGACAATTTTTAATTAAGGATATGTAAAATACAGATAAGTGAAGTAGCTTTCAATGTAGGCCTGCACTTTCAAGGTTCTTGTCCCCCCCCCCCCCCCCCCCCCCCCTCCTACGTGTGCCAAGTAAACGTTTGCCGCCCTACGCCTTCTGGGTCATCTAAGTGTTCATGGGTTCCTTTTGTTTGGTTCAAAGACTCATGAAAGAAGGTAAATTAGGGTATTTGTATCGGTATAAGCTTTTTTTGTACAACACAAATTCTTATTGTTCTATGCAGCCTTTGAATTCGACGTTGCCACTGACAACCTGCCCCTTCGGCAACAGTATCTACCGTGTACATTGTAAGATAATGCACGCCCTGAACAAAAGCTTTCTGCATCAATCAAAGCGCTTGACAACAAACAATGATTGTGCAGGGACGAATGCCCCCTATTTTTGTTTGTACCATTTTATTTTTACCTTTACATGATATTATTTTTTTTAATCCAGTCATACAAGTAAAGGCTAATCGAGATCCTTAATCTCTTCTGATTCTGAATGACACTGGTATATATAATGCATTTATCACACTCCTAAAGCTCCAAATGCTGAACTCGCCCTTGCCTCTAATATAAACGAAAAGGTACACGGCATCCACGTATATAATAGTAGAAATACCAAATAACAAGGGAAGTTGGTTAGTTAGCTCATCGGTAAAATACTGTGTCCGATACCTATGAACCTGGTGGGAACTGGTTCAAATCACATTATTTTGTGTATTAATTTAAATGTTCAGATGTTTACGTTGATTTTTACATATCAAATGTAGTAATTGTGATGTATTGCATCTTACACCCTACTTGTGAGGCATTGCATGTTGCCAGCATTACACTACACAATGTATGTATGGATACACACTCATACTACACACTGCATGTATACAACTATATAGACACACACAGAATACACACCAGTACAGTAAACTGAATACAGCAGTACTCTAATAAAGATAACTTGGAAACTTACTTGATATGCCTGAACTGACTGTTTATTGATGAGTACGAGTCAACTCATTACATGGTGGCAGCTTATGGACCTAGCCACACCCAAGGCATTGTAAAATTTGAGGACTTTTATTGCTTTGCACCTGTGCCAGTTCATAGGATTCTTCTGCAGTGCATCATACAGTCCCATGTGTGCATTTTTGTGTAAGTACACATTACTATATGCTACAATCGTTTTGCCTTGAGAGTGAACAATGACTGAGTCAATTACACCTCGTATGGACTGGAATGACCCAGATAGGTCAAGTGCTATCAAGATTTTTCACCAACAATGTGAACTTTATTTCTCTGTGAAGAATGTTACCGAAACCAAGCAAGTTGACCACGTTTTGTTGTTTGCCGGGGCAACTGGACTCAAGCTCTACAACTCATGGGGCCTTTCTGAAGAAAACAAGAAGGATCCTGCAGTAGTATGGAGCAAGTTTGAGAGCCAACCTCAGCCAAAAACCAACTTCCGAGTGGCCAGACTGTATCTACAGAAATTTGTTCAGCAGGAGAGAGAAACTGCGAATGATTTCATGTCGCGCCTGAAGCTGCACGCATACACCTGTGATTTCCGTGATGACATGGAGTTCCAAGAGCGTGTTATTGAGCAGTTCATCGCTGGTACAAGGTACACTGACATACAGAAGGACTTGTTGGGGAAAGACAAATCCCTGACACTGGAAAACGCACTGGAAATTGCGAGAACTTACGAAGCATCACAAACTCATATGGCACAGCTAGCCCGCATGCAACCAGACAACAAAGCGGTTGATGCAATAGCAGCCCGTCCTCAGCAAAGTGCATGTCAGAGCTGTGGACGCCATCATCCTCGACAGCCACGTCACATTTGTCCAGCGTTTGGTACAGCGTGCAAGAAATGTGGCAAGCAAAATCATTGGCAGAAGTTCTGTCGGTCGCGGTCTGTTTCAAAGCAACCAGCCAATCGTCCTACCCGTCGTGACCCTCCACGTCAGCGACAAAACTCATATAGAAATCAGCAGCACCAGAGAGTGGATACCATTGACGACACCACGCATACTGCCCAACTCGAGGAGGTATTTGATGCTCTGAGTTTTGAAGAGATTGTTGTTTCAAACATAAGTGCCGTGGACAAAGATGACAGATCTGATTCTGCAATGACGTATGTTGAAATCAAGTTTGAAGGCCCGAGGACAGCCCGAATCCGGTCAAAGGTTGATACAGGTGCCGAAGGGAACACTTTGCCCGTACGCATGTTTCGCGGGATGTATCCAAATCATCTCACAGCCGATGGGTTTCCTGAGCCTAGTTTTGTACGCAACACTAATGCCAAGCTGACGGCATACAACGGAACGCAGATCAAGCATTATGGGTCGATAGTGCTCCCCTGCAGGTACAACAATTCTCCATGGTCCACAGATGCGTTCTACGTAGTTGAATCCGAGGGACCTGCTATCATAGGACTGAAAACATCAGTGCAACTGAAGCTGGTAACAATGCACACGAACATCAGCAACATCAAGCGCACTACTTCGACAGATCTGAATTCAACGGAGGAACTGATCCGACAATACCCCAGGCAGTTTGATCATATCGGAGAGTTTGAAGGTGAATGCCACATCACTCTCAAGTCAGACATTCAGCCTGTGATTCATGCTCCACGCCGCTGTCCAATCCACATCCGTGATGAACTCAAGCAGGAACTGGACAGTATGGAAGCACAAGGAGTGATCGCAAAGGTTACGGAACCGACACAGTGGGTCAACAGTATGGTTATTGCTCGCAAAGGAAACGGAAGCCTGAGAGTCTGCCTGGACCCAAAAGAACTGAATCAAGCTATACAGCGTTGTCACTATCGCACGATCACGACAGAAGAGATCACTCACAAGCTAGCAGGATCTCGGTACTTCAGCAAGCTCGACGCCAAGAGCGGATATTGGTCTATCAAGTTGGACCAGGAGAGCTCATTCTTGACGACCTTTAACAGCCCGTTTGGCCGATACAGGTACACCCGGATGCCTTTTGGGTTATCTGTGTCACAGGACTTCTTCCAGCAGAGAATGGACCAGATTCTGGAAGGCTGCAGTGGCGTCATAGGAATCGCGGATGACATCATTGTCTTTGGAGCAACTGAAGCGGAACATGCCAGGAACCTCCATGGCCTGATGCGCGTCGCAAGTGAGCGTGGTCTGCAGTTCAACAGCCAGAAATGCTTGATCAAGGCTCCAAGGATTGAATTCTTTGGTCAAGTATATGACGCACAAGGGGTCCACCCAGATCCCAAGAAGGTGGACTCGATCAAGTCGATGGCACCACCAGAGAACAAGACTCAGCTTCGGGAGTTCATGGGGATGGTGACTTTTCTCAGCTCCTTCATCCCCAACTTGTCATCCCAGACTGCCAGCCTCAGAGAGCTACTTAAAGAAGAGGTAGTCTTCGTGTGGACACAGTCACATCAGCGTGCTTTTGACGATCTACGCGACCGAATTTGCAAGGACGCAACACTCGCATACTTCGACAGCACGAAAAACACATTGATCCAAGTTGATGCATCGATGCATGGGTTAGGTGCCACCCTGATGCAAGACAACAAGCCAATCGCATATGCATCAAAATCGCTCAGTGATACAGAGAAGCGGTATGCAAATATCGAACGGGAGCTTCTCGCGGTGGTCTTCGGATGTGAAAGATTCCGCACGTACGTATACGGCAGGCAGTTCACGGTCCACTCAGACCACAAGCCTTTGGAAATGATTCTCCGCAAGTCTCTCACAGCTGCACCCCCTCGCCTCCAAAGGATGATAATGCGTTTGCAGCCATACGACATGAGAATCAAGTACTGCCCAGGAAAAGATGTCCAAGTGGCAGACTGCCTGTCACGCTCGCCGGTCAAGGACAACGACCACATTGAACTCGATCTCATGATACACTTCGTCCAATTCTCCCCTGATCGTCTCAGCCAGCTGCGACAGGAGACTTCGAATGATCCGGATCTTGCTGCCCTGCGCGACGTGATCGTCCATGGCTGGCCGGAACAGAGACGTGAAGTTCCAAAACTGTTGCAGTCGTTCTGGCCATTTAGAGATGAGTTGTCAGTAGAGGATGGCCTGATCTTGAAGGGAGAACGCATCGTTATTCCCGGACGTATGCGATCCTACATCATGTCCAAATTACATGAAGGGCACCAGGGCACAGAGAAGATGCGACTACGGGCCAAAGGCGCAGTCTACTGGCCTTCAATCAACCAAGACATCGAGGCGACGGCAGCGAACTGTTCAGTTTGCAGGACTTACAGGCCCTCCAATCCCTCTGAGAGCCTATTGCAACACGAGGTTCCCAGCCGACCTTGGCAAGTGGTTGGTACCGATCTCTTCTATTTTGAAGGAGACAACTTCCTGATCATCTGCGACTACTACTCCAAATTCCCCTTCATTCGTAAGTTGCCGAGAGAATGCACGAGCGCAGCTGTAGTCAACGCGACTAAGCAGATATTCGCCGAGCAGGGAGTCCCAGATCGCGTCATCAGTGACAATGGCAGACAGTACGACTCAGCAGTGTACAAGGACTTCAGTACACAGTGGGGATTCTGCCATGTCACATCTTCACCGCACTACCCGCAGTCCAATGGCTTCATCGAGCGTAGCATCCAGACGGTGAAGAACGTGCTCAAGAAAGCCAAAGCGAGTAACATTGATCCCAACATGGCACTTCTTTGCATACGTGCCACCCCCATTGACAGCGAGATTCCTAGCCCAGCAGAGCTTCTATACGGCAGGAAGATGAAAGACAACCTTCCAACAAGGATCCGCAACCGTGCTCCGGCTCGCGATGAAGTCTACCATCGTATGCAGCGGAGACAAGAGACACAGAAGTTCCATCATGACAAGACTGCTCATGATCTGCAACCTCTCACACCAGGTCAACTCGTCAGAGTCCAGGACCACAAGACAGGACACTGGTTCCCAGCTACCGTTCGTGAGCAGTGTCGGGAACCACGGTCTTACCTCGTTGAGACGCCAAATGGAGGTGTCTTGCGCAGAAATCGACGTCACCTCGATGATGTCGAACCTAGGCGAATCCACTTTGACAACGAACCACGATCCAAGGACACACCCGGTCCGTCTGTGGATGTGCCGAATCCATCCTGTGATGTCAAATTCCATCACCCATCACCGAGTCCAAGTACCCCTCCGGTGGTGAAGAGTCCACATACTACTCGCAGTGGACGCCACGTTAGGAAGCCAGATAAGCTTTCTTATTGATAAAGTTTTCAGAACAGAAAAACAATTAAGAATAGCGGCGAGAACTTTTGGACTTAAACATTTCGAGAACTTTTGGATTTAAGACATTTTGATATTTTTGGACTTTAAATATTTTGGGACATTATTTCTTTATGATGAAAAGGGGGATGTGATGTATTGCATCTTACACCCTACTTGTGAGGCATTGCATGTTGCCAGCATTACACTACACAATGTATGTATGGATACACACTCATACTACACACTGCATGTATACAACTATATAGACACACACAGAATACACACCAGTACAGTAAACTGAATACAGCAGTACTCTAATAAAGATAACTTGGAAACTTACTTGATATGCCTGAACTGACTGTTTATTGATGAGTACGAGTCAACTCATTACAGTAATGATTTCTGTTTTTTTATTTTTTTCTCTTTTATTTGTGTGATTCATTATAACATGACAAGGATGCTATACAGGGTGGCCCAAAAATAACGGAACGGGGTGCTTGCTATAATGAAGACACATGATGCCCGTCATAGCAACTAGTAACGTTCAATGCGTGCGCCATTGTTAGTACCCCTTCTTCTCTCTACACAGCTGAATGCACGCTAACAATGGCACACGGTTGATCGTTACTCGATGCAGTATGGCGGGCATCATGAGTCTTTAGTATGGCAAGTACCCCGTTCCGTTATTTCTGGGCCACCCTGTATTCTACTACTATACATGGAAGTCGTGTGTCTTTTTTCATAGAGGCAAGGGGGAGTTCAGCATTAGGAGTTTTAGGGGGTGTGATAAATGCATTATATACATCAGTGTCATTCAGAATCACAATAAATTAAGAATCTCGAATAGCCTCTACTTGTATGACTGGATTAAAAAAGTAATATTATGTAACGATAAAACAAGTATAGTACATACACAAATAGGGGGCAATCGTCCCTGCACCTTCCTGGATCTAACCCTGGTAATACCAACCATACGAACAACCTGGCATCCTACCTACACGACACGTAACAGACAATCGAATGATATTTGTTAAGTTTGAAAAAACACATCTACTGGTTCTTGCTTCATCGACAATGCTTTATATGAAAGATCAGACAAGCATTGTTTGTTATCAAGCTCTGATGGATGCAGAAAGCTTTTGTTTAGGGCGTGAATTTTCTTACAATGTACATGGTAGATATTGTTACCGAAGGGGCCGGTTGTCAGTGGCAACGTCGAATCTAAAGGCTGCATAGAACAATAATAATTTGTATCGTACAAAAAAGGCTTATACCGATACAAATACTCTCATGTACCTTCTTTCATGAGTCTTTAAACCAAACAAAAGGAACCCATGAACACTTAAATAACCCATTAGGCGTAGGGCGGAAAACGTTTACCTGGCACACGTAGGAGGGGGGGGGGGGGGGGGGGGGCAAGAACCTTGAAAGTACATACATGTAGACCTTCATTGAAACTTGAACGCTACTTTAATTATCTGTATTTTACATATCCTTAATTAATGACAAATTATCCTGTCATGTTATTTCCTTTGAGTTGATTCATCTGTTTGAAAGTTGACTAACAGCGGGGACAGAGGTTTTAAAATAAATGTGCATGGGGTGGGACCCCCTGTATACGCCCCATATCAAACACAGCTCCATACAAATAACAGCACAGTGGTTTTCTATTTTAGGCGGCGTTTTCACATGAATATTCATCACCATTGTATTTTTATGTGACGTTTCCATGAGATTCACCTCCATTATTATTCTCATGAATATTCGTCACCATTATTTGCATTCTTGATTAACGTCTCCATTTTTGGACACATAGAGAGCGCTCTTTAAAAAGCAAGATGCATATAGGTGATTGGGGGTGCTTCACGACGGTGTTCTACGGTATGTACACTGAGGCTGAGCGATGTGTGAATATTTCATGATAAATGAATGTCATATACACCATTTAATGCGCGAACATGCAAAGAGTTATATGTATATAGCTATAATAACTAATTACACTTTGTATAACAATATTGTAATAGTAACATATACACCACAGAGACATATAGACCAGAGGCGTACTTATAGTAGCTACGAGCTAGGTGCTCTCAATAACATATTTCGACAATAACGATACAGTAACACATTTGGGGGGGGGGGGGGGCGAATTTAGGAAATACACACACAATCCCCCCCCCCCCCCTTATCAGTATAATCCGCATTTGTAAATATTCAATTGAAATTAATGCCAACAAACCAAAACATCAGCAATTCACTCACCTTTTCAAACTTGAAGGATATAACTACATGTAGTAACTCTCACGTTTTGACCGTCTGTGTATGACAATGCATTTCCTGTTGGAGTTCAGTGTCCAGTGAATTCAACCCGCCACAGCAAGTCAGCCAAGTACGGCGCATGCGATACTGTGTTGTACTCGATGGTCGTTTCGCATTAGTTGATAATCGATATTATACTATCTGCCTATTTCCATATCACAAAAGTGAATAATCATGTTCTACATTATGATGACGAATTACTGGAGACCAACTTTTGAAAGTTCCACGCTAGCGCACTTGCTTTATACAAGAACCATATCTCTGATATATAGCTGCGCTATAATTGTGACTCTGCGATTTTGCGGTATACATATGAGTACAATGCAGAGCTGAGATTGAATAGTAATATCCTCGATGCTGAGATTTGGTCACCGGGCCAATTGTTGACATTCTGAGTAGCCTGCATAGTCTACTACTGTGTAATGTGATCAGTGAGGCGTGTTTGTGGGGTTTGGGCGATTATACAGTCCCCCAAATAGGCCCCAATGGCTTGAAAGTGTTTGCTCCACGCATCCATGTCTGTACTCAAACTGGAAGAAGAAGAAGAAGAAGAATAAGAAGCAGCAGACATATTTTCAGTTTACATTATGTTTAAACGCTTTAAAATCCTGTTTTCATAATACCCAAAATTCTAAAACGTCCCTACCGTGTACGGGTATCCATGTACCCTACTACCCTCCCCAAGTTCTCGGTCGCTCCGCTCTAGATCTCGAAAAAAAATCATTGTAGCAAGGATTGAGGTACGCAATACCAGTGCAGGGTACACACTGCTCACACTTGTGTAGCCTATAACACATATCGCCCGAACCTTGACCTTTGTATAATAACGTTTTCATTATGATGGGATATACAAACTAATTGACACTCAATAATTGTATCACTTTCTAAATTAAACAATGCTCAACATTCATTCAATAAAAAACACAAATTATTGTCATTCTAAAAACAATTATAAACACTATCGAAAACCAATCTTCGTCGAATCTGCTCGATATTGCTTGAAACCAATATATTTTGCTCTACAATCTCTACTTTGCTCGTTTCGAAATTTTGTCGAACAAGGAAAAAAATCGAATCTGAGAAAACAAAATTTGACCCTCAACAATATGCCCCCAAATCGATTTATATGCGCTAAAACGGCCGTTTATGCCCTTTTAAGGCAATAGGGAAGCTTTTAAACACTATCGAAAACTAATCTTCGTCGAATCTGCTCGATATTGCATGAAACGAATACATTTTGCTTTACAATCTCCACTTTGCTTGTTTCGAAATTTTGTCGAACAAGGAAAAAAATCGAATCTGAGAAAACAAAATTTGACCCTCAACAATATGCCCCCAAATCGATTTATATGCGCTAAAACGGCCGTTTATGCCCTTTTAAGGCAATAGGGAAGCTTTTAAACACTATCGAAAACCAATCTTCGTCGAATCTGCTCGATATTGCATGAAACGAATACATTTTGCTTTACAATCTCCACTTTGCTTGTTTCGAAATTTTGTCGAACAAGGAAAAAAATCGAATCTGAGAAAACAAAATTTGACCCTCAACAATATGCCCCCAAATCGATTTATATGCGCTAAAACGGCCGTTTATGCCCTTTTAAGGCAATAGGGAAGCTTTTAAACACTATCGAAAACCAATCTTCCTCGAATCTGCTCGATATTGCTTGAAACGAATACATTTTGCTTTACAGTCTCCACTTTGCTTGTTTCGAAATTTTGTCGAACAAGGAAAAAAATCGAATCTGAGAAAACAAATTTGACCCTCAACAATTATGCCCCCAAATGGATTTATATGCGCTAAAACGGCCGATTATGCCCTTTTAAGGCAATAGGGAAGCTTTTACCCAACTAACAATTGGACGTTTTCTGAACGTTCTAAACAGGTTCAAAGTTGGTTATTTGGACGTTCTGTGAAAACGTTTTTAAAACGTTTATTTGTGGAAGGTTGAAAACGTTTTTAGAACGTTCCAAATGGACGTTTTTAGAACGTTGTTTAAACGTTAGAAAAACCAATAAAAAACCTTTCATGTATTTGCTTTTAAGTGCAAGGACCAGCAGAACGTTTTAAGAACGTTCTGTAAACGTTCATTAAAGACGAAGACCTATGGAACCAAATAAAAACGTTTTAAGAACGTTCTGTAAACGTTCATTAAAGACGAAGACCCATGGAACCTAATAAAAACGTTTTGTAAACGTTCTGTAAACGTTTTGTGTTTGCTGGGAGGTACACTTGAGTATTGGTACTTCCCAACATTCCCACTGACACTAAATGTGTTGGTTTTAATTCCATTTGAAAGATCATTGAATAAAAGATGTGAAATGAGAATCATTCTCTTTCGAATGCTCTCATAGTTGTAAAATACGATTTCAAAATATTGTAATATTGTTTGTTTAATACATAAAATGCTTATAGTACACTTCTTTAAAAAATGTTCAAAAGAGGTTTTTAAATACTAGTTGTTGATAACTTTATCTAATCATTATTTAAACAAAACATCACATGTAGGCTACAATCTTGTATGAAAAATGGTAGAAACCAATGAGTTTTTAGAGAGCACCCTCTTGAGTTGTAACGGCTTTTTTTTAAATAATGATAACAGGTTTTTACTTAGTCGTTTGTACTTGAGTATACATCTCGAGCATGGTGGAATTATAACTATTTGTTTGTGCTGTAATGGTGCAGGTTTGACCAAAACTCAAATATCACTTTAATATATCTTTACATGCAATTCAATCAATATAACAATCAGGGGCGTCGATCACGGGGGGGGATGGGGGGGATATATCCCCCCCCCCCAATATTTGAGGTGGGGGGGATGGCCTGTATTATCATCCCCCCCAATATTTGGGAGGGTAAAAAAAAAAAAAAAAAGTCTTATGTTAGAAAGTCCTTACTCATTCCTCCATAAGCAAAAGAAGTGCGATCCGCCCTTTGGTTTTCTGCAAACTTGATTTCATTAATTGTGTTTATCTATAACACGGTAACTCAGAAACAAGTTTATAAAACGTGAAATTGATGCCTTATATAGGTATGCTCCAGATTGCACAATTTCAAGCCCCAAAATGCAAAAGCTTCCTACCGTGGGAGGGGGGACACCCCCCTCCCACACCCACCCCCCATGCGCGGATCTATGGGGGGGGGGGGGGTTAGGGGGTTTAAACCCCCCCCCCCTTGGGCTGCCAAGTGAAAATTGATGTGCATAGACAAACGCCATCATGGGTTTAAACCCCCCCCCCCCCCCCCCTTGGGCTGCCAAGTGAAAGTGTGATGTGCATAGAAACTGACGCCATCATTGTGTCCAGACCCACACAGTATTCGTATCGTCATTGGGTCAAACCCCCCCCCCCCCTTAGCAAAATAGCCCCCAAAAAATCGCCTCGCCGCTACGCGGCTCGGACTTCGCCGCTTCGCGGCTCGTGGACGATGCTCCGCATCGTCATTGGGTCAAACCCCCTGATCATCCCCCCCAACCATGAGAAGAAATCGACGCCCTTGATAACAATCATATAACAGTCACATAATTAACACTCAATAATCATATATCACTTTCTCAAATAAACAATGCTCACCATTCATTCAATACAAAAACACAAACAAGAGTAATTTAATGAAGTATTTGATATACTATCAATTAATCAATCATTCATACAATCAATCAATCAATCAATCAATCAATCAATCAATCAATCAATCAATCAATCAATCAATCAATCAATCAATCAATCAACCAATCAATCAATCATATAGCCATACAATCTGAACACAGTGCTGGTTACATACACACACAGTTTTTTTTTTTTTTTTAGACACTCCGCTGGTTTAGTTTCAACACAATTCTTTCTCTTCGGATAAAGTAGATTCTAATCGTATAACGTGTGATATAAAACGCATTGCCTTTGTTCAAAGAACACCGCTGCTTTGATGTTTCCTACAAGTTTTGAGCAATCGAGAGAAAAGGCTCATACGAAAAAACAGGACAACAAAGAACTTATCGATTACTGCTGCATGAAGTTCGATGGGAATTTGGAATTTGCAAAGAGGTGATGATATATGATTTGTTTTTCTTTGGTAAAGTCAATACGATTCAATGTGAACACTTGTACTTAGTGGTTTGTCGCCATCTCGCGGGCTGAATGAGACCGAAAAGCAAACGTTGGCATTTTTCGTTTTCATTGCATGTTATTGATAAGTGCATCATATTTAAAGGGATCTAGTAACCAAGTGATGAGTGATTACTAAAGTGTGTATTGGAGTGATCTGATATGTCCACAAAGTATATGTGTGAATGTTTTTTTGGCGGAGATATGAGCAAAATTGCAAAGTTACTTATTTTTGGTTGAACAATTTTCAAAAATATGGTTGCGAACAAAACTGGCTCTAACCCTAACCCTAAATATGGTGGCTATATGTTATATTTGGTGGCTATGGTTAGCTTTGGTGGCTACTGTTATATTTAGTGGCTTTGATTAAATTTGGTGGATAAAACTATGAAAATTGAAGTTAGCAGCAATCCCCCTATACATTGCACTGCCCAGACTAATTACGCGGCAGGACTTTTCCGCGAACACACCGGCTCGCCTTTAGCGTGTACAAGTTCCCAAATTGTATTTTATTGTTATAATGTCGGTATGACGAGCTCATGCACATGATATTTTTTTGGTTATTGATTAGGGGTTCGTTATTGGAATCCTTCACTTCAGGGCGTGAATAATTCAATAATTAACCTTGTTTTGCCATTTCCCATAATCATTACTATTAATATGGTTCACCAGCAAATTACATTATAATAATTAAATTTGCTGGTGATCACATGGATAATAATAATAATAATATGAACATTTATAGAGCGCAGCTACTATAAATATATACTCTACTGCGCTTAAATAACTATCTAAATTATCATTACCCATGGTCATCAGGTACATTTCAAACCAACACAATGATATTGCGTACGTTCTCAACTCCCCGGGGAGCATACTAGCGGAGCTGCCACTGATGATGGCGCTGCAACTAATTAACACCCGACCATGGTACCCATTTATACACCTGGGTAGAGAGCAGCAATTGTGGATTAATTGTCTTGCTGAAGGACAAACGGAGTGGGCAGGGTTCGAACTCGGGATCTCGAGATCAGAAAGCAAATCAGAAAGCGCGCGCTCTACCGATCTTGCCACACCACATCCATGGATGGTAGAGAGAGCCCAATAATGATTAAATTGCTTGTAATTTGAAGAAATTATTGTGCTTCTATAAGACTTACTATATCCCTAAAGGGGTAGTACAGTTTTGGACAAACGGAATTTTAGTAAATAGAACTTGTAAGTTATCAATAAACCTTATAACATTTATAATTGAATGATGCTTGAATTGTAGTAAAACCCTAGATCCATATAATCCCAACTACTAACCCAAATCCAAATCCCGATCCTCTAAATTCTGATTTTACTTGTATACGAAAAGGGAAGGCAAAATAGGGGTAGACCAAGTGGACCAATTAGTATTACCTCTTCTCCCATGGTATGCATCCACGCGTGGTTGTTGCGGTGCAGGTGAGTTGGCCGTGAATCATATGTAAATATTATCAAATTAATATGTGCATTTCAAATAGTGGAAAATAGGAATGAGAAGGGGGTGGGGTGAGGAAGCTTAAAGAGGTGTTTATAGGTAAACCATATAGATGCATGTACGGATATATTTGGTTGTTTTCAAAAGTATTTAATTATCTTCATTCAACAGCATACAAAAATACATCTTCGTGAATTGATATTAAATTTAATTAAATATGTAAATGGTCCAACTCATAGTTCACATGATCAAAATCAATAACAATTAATCGAATAATAATCATATAATAAAAACATCTAAAGTTCTTCTCTGACAAGAATATGCAAACACAATTAAAAGCAAACTGCTGTTCAGGGCCTACAATTTTTAAGTGTATTACATCAACACAAATATTGGAAGTCATTTCAATTATTTTCAACTAGTAATTTTACCAATAAACATTTTTATGCAGTGTGGGTTAGGAATTTAGGTATAATTAAGAAACATACTGGTCTCTACTATAAAAATGATTATGATATATCTCTATTATAATAATTATGAATAACTTGACAAAAACATTAATAATCCAACAATTAATCAAATATTGAGTTGTGTTCTATACATAGCTTATCCTATGAGGTATTTCAAGTAATAATAATATAATACACTATAATGTGCATGGAATACATGTATAAGTTCAACATGTGTCTTGCATCATTGATGAGCAATAAAGTATTCCAGAGACGAGATGTGCATTGTCACAATAAACAGCAACAGTAATAATATTTCAATCAAAATGAATTAATACAATAAAGTGGAACCTCTTCATAACTAGGCTTTGTTATAATAACGAGGCACCTGCCATAGCGAGGCAATCTCACAGACCCAGGTTCCATGCATATTACTATTTCGGTTCTAGGACTACTACCCCCTGGACAACCACCCCCCGGACGATTACCCCCCGGACAACTACCCCCCTAGGACAATTACCCCCCGGACAACTACCACCCGGACAATTACCCCCCTAGGACAATTACCCCCCAAGACAATTACCCCCCAAGACAACTACCCCCCAAGACAACTACCCCCCAAGACAACTACCCCCCAAGACAACTACCCCCCAAGACAATTACCCCCCAAGACAACTACCCCCCAAGACAACTACCCCCCGGACAACTACCACCCGGACTATTACCCCCCGGACAACTACCATCCGGACTATTACCCCCCGGACTACTACCCCCCGGACAACTACCCCCCGGCCAACTACCCCCCGGACAACTACCACCCGGACTATTACCCCCCGGACTACTAACCCCCAAGACAACTACCCCCCGGAATATTACCCCCCTAGACAACTACCCCCCAGATAGTTACCCCCGGACGATTACCCCCTGGACAATTAGCCCAATTCATCTGACCAGTGGCGGAGCGAGGGTCAATGGGGCGGGGGGGGGGGGGGGGCACAGCTGGTAGTTGACCGATTTGGTGCATATGATCCTATATACAGTAATATTATATATGATACGTAGTTCAAGCTATGGAATCAAACATACATAATTTATGCATATTAAATAGTGGGAGAGACAATCACCTCCACTTTCAAATGCATGGGTGGGGGGAGGGTGGGGGGATGGGGGGGACAACTGGTAGTGGAGCGATTTGGTGCATATCCTAGACAGTAATATTATATGATACGTAGTTGAAGCTATGGAATCAAACATACATAATGTATGTATTAAGAAGTGGAAGAGACAATCACCTCCACTTTCAAATGTACGGGGGGGGGGGGGGGGGGGGGAGGCATACCCCCCCCCCCCCCCCCATCCTCCCCGTCCCCCGGGTGCATTGTAAGCATGTATTTTTGACAATTTTGTTACCGCAGTTGTATTTAGTAGTTTATAATCGTTATTAACATTATAATTCATATATTGATTATTCGGAAACATTTTGTTGCTTCCGATTTAAAACGTATTTCGATTTCGAGTAATTTCGGGCAATCCGTTGGCGCAATATAATGCTTTTTGCATAATGTTGATCAGGAGAGAAATAAAACTCACGTGTACTTCATTCTGAGTATAACTGAATGCCACATGGCGGATAAAAAAAACTCATTCCTGGTAACCGCGCGAAAGCGTGGTTTGCGCGCCGTTGCGGTTGATGTTGGGTGGGGGGGAACTGGGAATCGAACATGATAATATCAATTTGATTTTCAAACACAGTAAATGCAAATAGCGTGTTTTTATTGAATGATGAAAGTTGTGAATCAGTTGATCGAAGAACTAAATCGTATGAACATAATGCAATTTTGAACCAAAATTACAAGCCTTCAGCTCAATTTCGTGAAATTTAATGACACGCTTATTGAAACGAATGAAAAGCTATTACGAAATTGACCAAAAACAAATAAAACATGTGATACGCCTAGGTCAACAATCCACCGGATGCCGCACAATGTTTCTACCTACATTTCGGATTGCGATATCGTACGATAACTGCAGTATATTCTATTGGCAGTCCCGTAGCATGAGGTACACCCCCCCCCCCCCCCCCCCCCCTTAAGAAAGGACCACTTTGTATCGGTCTCGGGCAGCGATCGGCCCATTTGACATTTGACAACCCCAACTCCCCAGCTAGCCACCTGACGTCGTGCCATCGTTGGGCCGATGTCATTTTCGTTGTAAGGGGACGTTGGGCCAACATGCGACATGCGACGTCACCGAGACGTTAAAATGTCCGCCAGCCCAACATCAGTTCGGCGTCTTTTTTTAATGCTGGCCCAACGTCATTTAGCGATTTCGGCCCAACATCAATTATTGACAATGGCCCAATGTCAGTTCTAACGTACGCCCAACATCGATTCCTGACGTTGAGAGAACATCAAGTTTTGACGACGGCCCGACGTTAAAATGTCCGCCAGTCTAACATTGTCCCAACATCATTTTGTGATGTCGGGCAAATGTCAATTTCCGACAATGGCCCAACACCGAATCCTGACATAGGACAGATATCAAATTCTGATATGGGCTCGACGTTAAAATGTCCGCCAGCCCAACATCGTCACTACGTCATTTTGTGATATTGGCATAACGTCAATTTCCAACAATGGCCCAACATCAACTCATGACATTGGACCAACATAACATTATGATGTCGTCTCGAGGTTAAAATGTCCGCTAGCCCAACATTGTCACGACATCATTCTGTGATGTTGGTCCAACGTCAATTCCCGCCAATGGCCCAATATCAAATCCTGACGTTGGCCCGACATTAAAATGTCCGCCAGCCCGACATTAGCCCAACGTTATTTTTTATTGTTGGCCCAACATCAAATCTTGACGTTCGCCCGACGTTTGAATGTCCGCTAACCCAACATTGGCCCAACGTCATTTTCTGATGCTGGACCAACATCAACATTTGACAATGGCCCAATGTCAAATGGCCAACGTAGGACCAACATAAAAAACGTAAAAAGAAATTGGAAAACATGCATAGATTCCACGTCCGATCCATGCATTTTGTTTAACCTTTATACACATTCATTCATAAAATCATAATTTTATAAATATCCTATTCCTATACCTATTGCCTACTCCTAAACCTATCATCCTATCGTCCTACAAACATAGGTCGCAATCGGTATACTATATATACACCTCTTCTTAGCATGTATGTTTTGTAATAGTTAGTATTTGTAGAGCGTTGAATTTGAAATAATCCACCTTCAAATCATATTCATAACACTATTTAAGGTGTTATTTATATTCTTATATATAGTTCTAAATTATATACAGCAGCAAGGACATGACAAAAGTATATTTTTTAATATAAATAATTCCAAAAATCGAAAATTTTCATTTCACTTACGATCGCTTATAATCGATCATTAATTTCCCGATAGCAATACTTCTTTTTTTTTTTACTTTTGAATTACTAATGTTTGTAATCGATTAAACGAAATTCAATTCAGTATAGATTCTCAAAGCAAGTTAACAAAAATATAAGTACCCAGCTAGCTAACTGACGTCGGACCGGTGTCGGCAGGTCGTCGGCAAGATCGCGGTCGGCAAACAGACGTCGCGCCAACATTACGCCAACGTCGAATTTAAGTTGGAGGTTTTGGAAATGAAATAAGTCTGAAAATGGTTGTAGTTGAATGTCGTGCCGATGTCATTAAGTTGACGAAAAAAATACGTCTCAAATAAAACGTTGCGCTAAAATCGCACCAATGCCGAAACTGGTACCAATTTAAGAGCTTGATAGAGGGTTGTAATATTAATGTTGGGCCGATGTCAATAAACCAACATGAATATGACATCTCAAATATGACGTTGGGCCAATGTTGTACCGATGTCGGAATATATCATTTTAAGAGGTCGGTAAATGGTTGAATGTGGAATTGATGTCGGACGGATGTTATTAATTGGACATCAATATGACATCACAAATATGACGTCAAGCCGATATCGCGCCGATGTCAGAATTGGCAGCAATCACGAGTCGGCAAATAGTCATGAAATCGATGTTCAGCCGATGTCAATATTCTGACATGAATATGTCATCTCCAATATGACGTCGGGATAATTTCGCGCCGATGTTGGAACTGGTAGCAATTAAAGAGGTCGGTAAATGGTTGTAACATTGATGTCGGACCAATGAGTTTTATTGGACATCCATATGACATCTCAATTATGACGCCAAAGCGATATCCTGCCGATGTCATAAATGGCACCAATGAAACTAATCATTAAATAGTCATTAAATGGATGTTGTGCCGATGTCAATAATTCGACATGAATATGACATCTCAAATATAAAATCGGCCTTCTATCGCCCCGATGTTGGAACTGGTAGTAATTTAAGAGGTCGGTAAAATGCTGTGAAATTGATGTCGGGTCACAGTTATTAATTAGACATAAATATGACATCCAAAATATGACTTTGGGCCTATACCGCACAGATGTCGGAACTTTACGAAATTTTAAAGGTGGGTAAAAGGTTGTGAAATAGACATCTCTACTATGACGTCAGTCCGATATTGTGATGATGTTGTATCTGGTAGCAATTTAAGAGGTCGGTACATGGTTGTGAAATTGATGTCTGGCCAATGTTATTAATTGGACCTCAATATGACATCTCTATATGATGACGCCAAAGCGATATCCTGCCGATGTCAGAACTGACAGCAATTAAACAAGTCGGAAATGGTCATTAAACTGATGTTGTGCCGATGTCATTAATCCGACATGAATAAGAGATCTCAAATATGACGTCGGGCTAATATCGCGCAGATGTTGGAACTGGTAGCAAATTAAGAGGTCAGTCAAAGATTGCAAAATTGATGTTGGGCTTATGTTTTTAAATATACATAAATATGACAGCTCAAATATGACGTTGGGTCAATGTTGTACCGATGTCGGAACTGGCGACCATTTGCCGGCTTGTTTCATTGCTGCCAGTTCTGACATCGGCAGGATATCGCTATGGCGTCATCATTGAGATGTCATATTCATGTCTAATCATTGACTTCGGCACAACATCAATTAAATGACCATTTGCCGAGTTGTTTCATTGCTGCAAGTTCTAACATCAGCCTGACATATTTATCACATTCATGTCTAATTAATAACATCGGACCGATATCAATTTTACTACCATTTACCGACCTCCTTAATTGCTATCTTTTCCGACATCGGCGCGATATTAGCCCGACGTCATATTGGAGATGGCATATTCATGTCCGACTATTGACATCGGCGCAACATCACTTTTATGGTCATTTGCCGACTTGTTTCATTGCTGTCAGTTCTGACATCGGCAGGATATCGCATTGACGTCATCATTGAGATGTCATATTCATGTCGGATCATTGACATCGGCTCAACATCAACTTAATGACTATTAGCCGACTTGATTCACTGCTGCCCATTCTGACGTCGTAGGATTTCGGTTTGACGTAAAAATTTAGATGTCCTATTCTTGTCTCATTAACTACATTGTCCCGACATTAATTTCACAACCATGACTGACCACTGACTGAATAATTGATGTTGGGTCGAAATCGCAAAATGACGTTTGGCCAGCATTAAAAAAACAAAAACGCCGCGCTGATGTTGGCTGATGTCGCGGCGACGTCGGATTTTTAATGTAGGCCCAACGTCGTCTTAAACGACTTTTTACATTGGCCCAATGCTGGCACAACGTCAGGTGGCTAGCTCGGTAGCGACCTCTTAAATTGATACCAGTCCCAACATCGGCGCTATATTAGGTCGACCTCTTATTGGAGATGTCATATTAATGACATTGGGCCATTGTCAAATTTTGATGTTGGTCCAGCATCAAACGTCGGGCGAACGTCAAGATTTGATATTGGGCCAACAATACAAAATAACGTTTGGCTAATGTCGGGCTGGCGGACATTGTAATGTCGGGCCAACGTCAGAATTTGATGTTGGCCCAACGTCAGGATTTGATATTGGGCCATTGGCGGAAATTGACATTTGCCCGACATCACAAAATGATGTTGGGACAATGTTGGGCTAGCGGACATTTTAACCTCGCGCCCACATCATAATGTTATGTTGGTCCAATGTCATGAGTTGATGTTGGGCCATTGTCAGAAATTGACGTATCACAAAATGACGTGGTGACGATGTTGGGCTAGCGGACATTTTAACGTCGAGCCCACATCATAATGTTATGTTGGTCCAATGTCATGAGTTGATGTTGGGCCATTGTCAGAAATTGACGTATCACAAAATGACGTGGTGACGATGTTGGGCTGGCGGACATTTTAACCTCGCGCCCACATCATAATGTTATGTTGGTCCAATGTCATGAGTTGATGTTGGGCCATTGTCAGAAATTGACGTATCACAAAATGACGTGGTGACGATGTTGGGCTGGCGGACATTTTAACGTCGAGCCCACATCAGAATTTGATATCTGTCCTATGTCAGGATTTGGTGTTGGGCCATTGTCGGAAATTGACATTTGCCCGACATCACAAATTGATGTTGGGACAATGTTAGGCTAGCGGACATTTTAACCTCGCGCCCACATCATAATGTTATGTTGGTCCAATGTCATGAGTTGATGTTGGGCCATTGTCAGAAATTGACGTATCACAAAATGACGTGGTTACGATGTTGGGCTGGCGGACATTTTAACCTCGAGCCAACCGCGATAAGCCGACATCCGGCCAACAACTTATGACATCGGCACGACGTCAGGTGGCTAGCTGGGTCCCTGCTTACAAAACTAAAACAGTGGTCTAAATCAGCGGCGGATCCCCCCTCCCCCCCCCCCCCCCACACACACACAAACGCACACTAATATGACTCAGCAAGTTGTCTTGGTCACGTTTTTGAATATACGCACCCCCAAAGCCCAAACCCTCCGCCTTGACAAATCCAAGCTACCGGCCTGACCAATCACATATAATTTGTCTTGGGGTGGTTGTCTTGCGGGGTAATTGGCTCTGGGTGAAGGGGGGGGGGGATATTCCAGGGGGTTATCGACCGGGGGTTATTGTCTGGGGGGTAATCGTCCGGGGGGTAGTTGTCCGGGGGGTAATAATCCGGGGGGCAGTTATCCGGGGGGTAGTTGTCCGGGGGGTAGTTTTCCGGGGGGGTAGTTGTCCGGGGGGTAGTTGTCCGGGGGGGTAGTTTTCCGGGGGGTAGTTGTCCGGGGGGTAGTTGTCCGGGGGGTAGTTGTCCGGGGGGTAGTTGTCCGGGGTGGTAGTTGTCTTGGGGGGTAATTGTCTTGGGGGGTAATTGTCTTGGGTGGTAGTTGTCTTGGGGGGTAATTGTCTTGGGGGGTAGTTGTCTTGGGAGGTAATTGTCTTGGGGGGTAATTGTCCTAGGGGGGTAATTGTCCGGGTGGTAGTTGTCCGGGGGGTAATTGTCCTAGGGGGGTAGTTGTCCGGGGGGTAATCGTCCGGGGGATGGTTGTCCAGGGGGTAGTAGTCCGGACACGTACTATTTCAAGTTCCAACACAGCAAGGAACCTGACACAATGAGAAAGAAAAGAAGATCAAAGTAAGTTATACATGCATACATAACAGTATAAAAAGGGTATAAGTTGCGAACGACAAAAGTAACTACCGTTTTCTTAAATATTGTCCAATAAGAATAAATTATTACCAAGAAATTTCACTTATAAAATAAAGTCTGCCTTAAAACATTTGTTTGTATATTATTTGCACAAAGAATGAAAACGTATAATGTTGTTTAGGAATATGAATCCCTTAATCGGGATGTAAACATATTTCATATCATCTTCATGTGATGTGCAGGTGCTTCATAAATATATAGGGTGCTCGAATTTTCTATAACAAAAAGGTCGCATTTTTCTTTTAGACTTATCCTCTTTAATTCGCATCATAATATTGTCCATTGTAACGGTCGGGAAAAATTTGTGTTTTTCCAGTAATACATTTTTATTTTTTGATAAATAATACTAGTATACGTGCATTTAACCCATCCAGTGTAAGCTATTATAGAGAATGTGTGTAATTTAGCGGTATCCACAATTTCTTCAGCGAATTACAAGATTATACAAATTTAAAATATGAATTCAAACAATCATGCCTATATCCCTGTCGCTTTTTTAAATTTCGTTTATCTCAACGAACTGCACGTTCCTCTTTGATGTTAATTGGACCAAAATGATATACACTCAGTCAGATAAAAGAGTAAAAGACATACGGCAAATTAAACATTCCCTGTTATTCAGAATATTCCGGCCTCTTGCGTGAAATCAAGCATGTCGCCAATTTGCGTTGTTTCCCTGGTAACCGTTTACTCGTGGCTGTTTAACGTAGCAAATTAAGATAATCCGAGAAAAATCCTATTTTCTTCGGTGTTCTTCAATTATTTATTTCTGCCCAGTTTTCCTATATAGGGTATGCTTGAAATCAAGATAAAGATAAAGATACAATTCTCTGAAACGATGGATGCGGCCTTGTGCCTTGTGGGCACATACCTTGCACGCCCGTTGTTGTGGTTTTCAATTTTAACAAATGAAAACTATTTACAATAATGGAAGGCAAAATAATACTTCTAAATAAGAACCATGACACTATATTTATAACAAATGTGAATCAAAATAAGTGATAGTATTACATATAACTATAATCATGATAATGGGTGGAAATTCGGGGTAAACCATGCCATATTCGGGCAAAACCATTTCATATTAGGGCAAAACCATGTCATATTTGGGCAAACCATGCTATTCGGGCAAACTCGTGTTACATTCGGGCGAAACCATCTTATTTTCGGGCAAAAGCGTCTGATATTCGGGCAAAATCGTGTTGTTTTCTGACTTAGCCATCAGAAACATCAAAGGCGAAGTCCTTTGTTTTTTGCTTCTCAGGTGAAAAGTCGGGAAGGAAAATTATTCGGGCAAAATACCTCGGCTCAGCCCCCCTGATAAATGTTTCCCTACGCCCTACGCTATATAGGTCGACCATGTCAAGGCACCAGTGCCTTCATATCTCGTATTTTAAAGCATTTTACTTTTACTTTGAATTGCAGTAGACGATTCTAGACTGAAAACTAACTAAACGCTGGGGAATCTTTCATTAATTTGTACATTAATTGAGATAAATCAACATTCATATTCCGTTCCCCCGGGGTCTGCTCGCTATTCATGTTCATATAATGACCGCTATTCATAATCGAAGAAAAGGGTAGATATTCATCATTTTAAAAAAAGGGTCGCTATTCATAATACAAATGAGGGTCGCTATTCATAAAATGAGAAGAGGGTCGCTATTCATAATTCAAAAAGAGGGTCCTCGGTATTATGAATAGGGACCCTCATTCATGAATAGCGATCCTCATGTTACATTATGAATAGCAGCCCTGAATTCGTATTATGAATAATATAGTGCGTCGATCCGTTTTTTGCGAAAGGTGGGGGGGGGGGGGGCGGGGGGGGGGGCGGCAAACTTTTCCTGACCCTTTTGGAATTTTCAAGATGTACATATTATATAGAAATACACAATCTATCTAAATGTATTTTGAAGGTTGATTTGTAATAATTCTTTTTCTTCTTCATCATATTCGGAATTATTATTATTATATATTTTTTTTTTTTTTTGGGGGGGGGGGTTGCCCCTCAATATTGGTATTGGGGGGTGACCAACCCATTCTCCATCAAAATCGCCAGATGGTGCACAGAGAACCTAAAATGGTAAATAAGGCATAGGCTACATTTAAAAACGGTAGTCCAGTAATGTTGTTGGTGTCCGTTTTGACAAACGTTATCCTATAGTTGTTGCACCGCCCAGCAGTTATTGCCTTTGAAATCCAGGTACACCCTTGTGGCGACCTCCCTGAATCTCTTGTCAGTAGAGAGGAAGACAAAGAGCTTCCACCAGAAGCTACTTAGCGACATCAGGTACAGGACGTTGGACACGGTCGCGTGCTGGAGCTCGCTGACGAGGTACGGATGCGTGATGACGTACAGACCGCTGAATAACACGTAGAAGTACGAGGTGATGACGAGAAAGACCACGGTCTTAATGCCACGCAGTCGTGGTCGGCTTCCCGCTGGTGCGCCGGGATGAGCTGATGCCGCTACTGATGAGGAGTCCGTGGAGTTCATGGTGGAATTCCATGATGTCTGGATATCGTTCGCGTGCACACGACGCACGGAACGCGCGTGCCTGGCCGCGACAACCAGGAGACGTATGTTGAGCACGGACGTGACGACGGCCGGGAACGCAATAAAAGCCACGTGGATGCCGAGATCGATAGACAGTGACGGCTGGTCGAAGATGCCGTCGCGACAGAAGGAGAGCCCCGCGTCCCCTTTGTATGGGAACGACGGGAGTGGTAAGAACGTTGCGCAGTTGAGCGAGAACAGCGCACCCAAGATGAAGAGGATCGCGGCACGTCGGACGCTGGCGATGACGTGGTAGCGCAACGGCCGTAAGACTTGCAAGAATTTATTGGCCGTGAGGATGCACTGCAGCCAGGCCGATAGGTTTGCGAAGTAGAAGCAGAAGAAGAGAAGGATGAGACAGACACTGGCTGACGGCTGGCTGTGTTCGTTGAAAAAGCTCGGCTCCGAGTACAGCTGGAACGACGTGCTCGACAACCCTCCCATGATGTCCATCACCGCCATGACGCGATAGAGGAAGATGTCCACTTCCCCGAGGTCGTGATCCTTCTGGCGCTGTAGTATGAAGAGGATGAAGAGATTACAGCCGACGATCAGGACGATGGAAAGGACAATGCACATGACTGCGATCACGTCGATGAAGAAGTATTTACCAGGAGCTCCTGTATGATCATGATCATCATGTTCTAACGGTTCGCTCAAATTTCCAAGGTCAAAACTGGTTTCCATCGTTGATATAGATGATGCGTCTAAATGCGGAATATTTGATGTGGACAAAAAAAGACAAGTGAAGCAGATTAAGAGGGCCGACATAATGGTAGTTTGTTATAGAAGATATCTGTTGAACCAATGATTCAAAATAGCTCACAAAAGATTCCCAGTTCATTCAATTATAATACATTTAGTTGGCTCACTCTGTTCCCCCACATAATTGTGACTTCTGTTTGGTGTCTCCTGCATACAAATATAAACATTGATAAGTGAAGTTGAGGCGAGCCTATGCGCATACAGAATTGCAATTTGATTTGTCCTCCATTTCGCTGCCTCATCCATTAAAGACTAATCAATAATCTTGGCTCTGAAGTACATGTACCATGAGTTTCTGTATGGTGTTAATGTTGAACAAATGTATTACAGCTTCTGTCTATAGAATGTGGCGGAACGTGTGTCCTTCAGCGCGATAATCTACCCTCATCTTTATGCGTCCCCCTTTTCCAGATAACAAATGGGTTCTCAGGAAGTACGCGTGCGACTGTATTATTTTACCTGGATAGAATGCGCCAAAGGAAGTAGAAATTATGCCTTGATTTATTGAATCCGTTGAAATGATTATCAATCATACTACCGTTACATAAATCGAAAATGTATGTAATCAAAATGAAAATATAACGTGGACAAATGAATACATGTATATTCCTGTCGGGGCTGTGTTGTCTGTCTATATAATTGTATCGTTTTAAAAAACTTGCCGCTGAAGAATCCTCTTCACTTATGAGTAATGTCCATGTTCAAATCGTCCATATTTTCTCGTTCGAATTACTAAATTTAAACATCTGGAACAAGTTGAGTGTGAGTACAAAGAATTCGAGAAGACGGTGTTAAACGCCGGTTGTTGTCAGAACGCACACTTAAAGAATCATTTTAAGCACAAATAATTTGAGAAGTGTTAATAGCCGGCCGTTTTCAAGCAGAACACACACGTAAAGAAACCTTTTAGAAGCACAAAGAATTTGGTAAGAAAAACTCGCACATTATAAAGAATCCTTCTATATAATATAAAGCTAGTTCACATGATCAACAAATGAAAATTGCGGTAATTGCACAAGTTCGTAAATGTAAACATTTGAAACTAGAAAAGTTACACAGACCACGCAGTGTCAAGAGAAGAAGCCTCAATACGCAGTGCAGTCAACGGTTCCATCATCAATTTCCAAGTCCAAGTGAGCATCAAATCGGATTTGCAGTAAAAGCGCACTCAGGTGCATGTTGGGTTCAAATATGGAAAAGCCGATTATCGATTGCATCATAGAGCCGCAGCGGAATATAATAGTGGGAGGGGGTGCAAGGGGGCACGGGGGGGGGGGGGGCGTGGCCCCCGATAACTTGACAAAACATACACATAAAAAGGTAAACAATACCAACAGTTTTCGATTATTATATTACAATACAAAACAATAGGGAAGAAAAAGGTGTGTCCCAAATTTGTAGCGTGCACCCCACCCCCTATAATAATTAAGCACACGCAACAATTATGAAAATAATGGCGAGCGGCGGTTCCATGGACGTAGTTTATGCATGCACGAAATGCATAGCAAACGCATTAATTTTCCTCGCTTACACTAATAAACGTAGCTACCGAGGAACTTCATGGGGTAATTCAGCACCATGTGTGAATCTCTATATATACCCTTTCATCTCACTATACCCCCGTTATATTGCATTTGGAAGAAAATGGAAAAGGGAAGGTGAAGGCTTAACGTACTTGAAATCACCCACTAATGTGTATTTTCAAGTTGTCAGAGGCTGCCCCTCTGAAAAGAAAATCACAGATATACATCACTTCATGGCTGAATGAGCACAGATTAAAGACAAAATTACCCACTTTCAAAAGTCACAAGAACTTGCCTGTACACAGTTGTGAAACAGCGCATGTGGCTGAATGCATTAATTATGGTTTATGAAACAATTCTGATTGAAATTCCATCCATTGGTTATGCAATTATGAGCTGTTGTTTAGGGGGTAGTTAGTTGTTGTGTTCGGTTTAGATTGGCGTAAATTAGCACTGTGCTATTTTGTTAGCCCCTTTTGTCAATTCTTTCTATTGTATTGTTAATTCAAGATGTTTCATTAATCTTTACTAGTTCGATATTTACAATAGTCATATGACTATTGTAAATATCGAACTGATTATTATTGACAATAAATCAATTTAATTTCATTTAATTTAGTTTAAAGGTAGTGTTGAGTATTGGTATTTCCCGAAGTGCCCCCGATATTTTTTGTGAGATAATGAAAAACTGACTGTCAAATTCGAAAGAACATACAATTTTAATGACAGAATAAACTTTATTTGATCAAAATCGGTTCAGAAACGGCTGAAATATCCATAAATATATTTTTATTCAAAATGATCTTCACCGGCAATCACCGGGCGATATTATTTTAGACTTTTTAGAAAAATTTCGAAAAATGCTCGAAGACTACTTTGAAAAAAATCAGAATAGGTTTTTAAAAAGTCGTTGATGATATCTCTATTGAATCATTATTTCAACAAACATTATATGCACAATTTTGTATGAAAAAAGGCTAAAACCAATGATTTGTTCTAAATAGCGCCCTCTTGAGTTGTAACGGCTCTTTTTGAATGATAACAGGGATTTTACTTAGTCGTTTGTAATTGTGTATACTTTTGGAGCATGGTGAAGTTATAACTATTACTTTGTACCGTGTTTTGGTTACTAAAGTTAAGTTTGACCAATACTCAACTATCCCTTGAATTTCATCATTTCATTTAAAATATTCAAAATGAATGAAGAACGCCAATAAACACAAAGCAACAACAACAACGAACGCATCGTCCATGATTCTATTATCTCCAAACGTACGCGTGAATAGAATTGGCGCACTCCCAGACGTTTGGCGCCGGTACGGAACCATGAGGCCATAATGGTTCCGTAAGTGGTGGTAATTAATTACATTGGTTATGAATTACACAACCCTTTGAGATGTGCTGGGCATCTATTTGGTATCACACAACGGTACCAGAACATATTGTGGTCCCCTCTATGCAACATCGGTGAAAGTGAGGAAAATTAGAAGGACGTTGACCTTAAACAATAAATGATCGGTTGAGCTCTTCGCGTTTTGTAAATACAGCTTATCATTTCACTTATTAAAAATGGAACCACTATAACTAATTATCATCGTTTCAGTTACTGTTTCTGGTTGTGTGCATCGCCCTCGCAAGAGAAGTTATTAGTGCCAATTAATTGAAACGGATTAACAATGCCTAATATTATCAAACAAGACAGTTTTATGCTAATCAACATCTTGATGGTTTAATGGCATCGTAGGCCTATATATGGTTGATTTAATTGATAATGGAACTTAATGAAACTGGCTTAACACCTTTTTTTTCATTCACATGTTTTTGCTGATAAAGGGATATCAATTTGGATATAACGCATCATTGATCATTGAGATAAAAAAAATCGCCACTTCTAAAATGTCGATATAATTATAAGCATTGTATATTATATTATAATGAAAACCTACTGGTCGTATACGTGCTTTCTGATTTGCAAACATTTAACTAGCAGTTTAAAACACGCAAAAAAGCCACTTATGCACTTAAAAAAATCACCACAACTCGCTATGAAATGAACTTATCATTTAATTGCTTTTGCACTTTACTTGTGAATGGCAATTGAACAAAAGTGATCCACTTAATTATAGAGAAGGGATGATAAATGGAGAGGGAAGGTGTAGAGAGGGGGATAGAATGATAGAGAAAAATTATAGTGAGCAATTGAAATAGATAAGAGGGGGAGAAAGTGAGAGACATAATAACTAGAAGTGGAAGGGAGGAGGAGGAGGAGGAGAATACAGGGCCGGGAGAGATTGATGGAGAGAGAGGGGAGGAGGGGTAAGAAAGGTCGAGACGTTGGGAAATAGAGTGGGTGGTGAATATAATATGATAGAATATATAAGAATATGAAACTGGGACATTCATTATCTAATTATGTCGGTTTATCAGCCCAATCATGGAAAAGTGAAGGCTTTTGCAACCTGTCAATTCTGTCAGTTCTCCTGTACTTTTCATTTGTTCAGCTTTCTTGGATAGGAAATTGAAAAGTGAAGGCTTTTGCAACCTGTCAATTCTGTCTGTTCTCTTGTATTTTTCATTTGTTCAGCTTTCTTGGTAGGAAATTGAAAAGTGAAGGCTTTTGCAACCTGTCAATCCTGTCTGTTCTCCTGTACTTTTCATTTGTTCAGCTTTCTTGGAAGGAAATTATATCAACTAACAAAACATTTATCCAAATGAAAAGTGAGCAAAGAAAATAGGGTTACTCCGGGATTTCTTTTTTCTCATTTGTTAATTTATATTATATATTTCCGTTTAGTTTTAATATGTTTTTTTAATAAAACATTTATATAGTATTAGGCAGCCTTGCAAATCGGTTGAATTAGTAGACAAGCAGTGGGGTGTAGTCATATTTAATTTGGATCGGTGCGTACAGGGGCAAGGTTTCCCTTATCGATCGAGGATAACTCGTGGCAAAATAAAATAGAATTATTTATCACCTGACTTAGCAAATAACAGTACATGCCGCTGCCAGGAAATATTTTAGTTTATATCCCTTCTCGTAAGATTGTTGCATTAGGAGTGTACACAACAAGAAAAAGAATAGTTTTGACGATGGCCCTCGGGAGAACAGTACTATTTGATGTTCCTTCGATGCGAATAGTTTTAGCTAGATCCTCGAGTGTCATTGTATATTTGTATACTATCCCCTCCACCGCCATGTTGGGCAATGAAAGGCAAGTATTTGTTACTAGGAAAAACACTAGCTCCCCACCCACCCCTGAACCCCTTCTTACTCAGATCTGAAACAGGGCTGTCATCCTTACATTTTCTCCCCTTTTCTCACGTGTCAGTAGCTTGAAGAGAAAATCCTATTAACTGACAAAGTGAACTTACATTTAGCCTTGAAGCAACTTAATTCTCACGATGCTGATTGTACTAACTAGCATAATACGTCTACACTTTATAAGAGGTGACCTTGATCGCAATCGCATCTAACGTCGAATTATATGATCCGATGTGCTTCCAATAAAAGACATGCTTTCTTGGGCTACACAAACCTTTTACTGGTACCGGAGTACAGTATTCCCATACTATGTACAAGTATTATGATATACATTTTAAACGTTTGAATATGTACTCTTGAATGTATTTCTCTGCAGTCATGTGATAATGATGATAACTAATACAAATTCAAATGATTCGGAATAATAATAATGATGATGGTGATGATGATACTATTAACAACAACAACCCCTAGAGTGGTCAGGATGATTCGAGGGCCACAAAAAATATTAGGGGGGGGGGGGCACAACTTGTGCATTTCTTTGTTTTTTGAAAAATGTCCCCCTTATGTATTCTATTGTTTTTCCCCATAAATTATTAGGGAGGGAGCACAGCCCCCCCCCCCCCCCCGTGGCTACACAACTAACAACAACAACAATGTCTAATAAACATAAAGGTAACGAGAGTGCATATAAAGAAAAAAAGGATATTCTGTAAAACAACATTTTCTTGGAAGGCTTTTTAATTTTTTAATTTTCATCATTGTGAAATAAAATTACATAGGTGACATATCAATATTTCACATACACAGAAATCGACAAAAAAGCTTAAGTAGGGAAAGAATAAATAACTAAATATAATCTACTTCATATATAATTCCCATTACACGCCCCTAAATGAAAAGTACATAATGAAACAAAACCTACCGCATTTTGAGCCAAGCAATCACAAGATTAAGTCAACTATTCTCTTTATTTGAAAATGTTAAGCTACTTAGTACGGTAGTTGAGCACAAATTGGAATAATGTGTAATACTGCTGTATCTAGAAAAGTACTTCATCAAATTAATATTGTACATACATGTACAAGATACTCTGAGAAGGTAGTATAGTTGCTAAAAATAAAGACTCAAGTTAATCTGTTAAGTAATGCTACGCTATGAACCAATGCCAACGGCAGCTTTATTCATTTTATATAATACTGCAGTTCTAAGAAAGCATCCCAAAACCAGACATTAAAGGGATAGTTGAGTTCTGGTAAGGAGAGTACAGTTTTGGTGAAACTGAATTTTAGTAACCAAAACCTGCATCATTACATTACAAACTAATAGTTATAACTAGAAAGGAACACAAAATTACAAATGACGTAGTCAAAATCATGTTATCGTTCAAAAAGAGCCGTTACAACGTAAGATGGCGCTCTCTAAACACTCATCGGTTTCAACCATTTTGAATAAAATATTGTGCATGTGATGCTTTGTTGAAATAGTGATTAGATAGAGAAATAACCCAACAACTATTTAAATACCCATTTTGTAACTTTTTGAAAAGAGGAAGCATTTTTTTGAATTTTTAACGGCTGGTTCAAAATTCTCTAATAAACCTGGGGCCCCAGGTTTATTACAAATTGATATATTTATGGATATTTCAGCCATCTCTGAACCGATTTTGATCAAACAAAGATGATTTTATTATTTAAATATTATGCTCTTTCAAATTTTACACTCAGTTTTTCATTACCTCACAAAAAAATAAGTAGTCTAGCGCCCTCTCTACCAAAACTCAACTATCCCTTTAATAGCGCTCAGATTTGCCTGCCATTGGCAGGAATTTGTGTGATACAAAATTATGATGATGAATATTGTACATAAATGTACAAGAAAAAATAATAATACAATATCATATATGACAACAATATAAGTTGTGAGCATTCTAGCATTCTCTTGGAAAATGATGAACGGTAAGGAATAATAATAATGTTTTTGATTTATTTAGCGCCTAATATGATTGATAATCAAATCTAAGCACTTGAAGGGGAAACGAAAAGCTGGAATTTTCGCTTGCTAGTACTGAAGTAAAGAATTTGTGTCACTCTTAGCCATATAATTTCTCTTTGGTATCACTAATAATGGAAATAATCACTGTTTTTGAAACCACTATAAACTATTTTGAATGATCACTGGCGGCTGCCATGTTTTCCAACGGTACTGCATGAAACTTCATCTGGTGCATCTGAGCGTGCACTAACAAAAGCTGGTTATGTAACTGCAGTTGCTGAATCTGCTGCTAGGTCAGTGGTTACATAAGCCGCTTTTGTTAGTGCAAGGGCAGATGACGTTTCATATGGAACAGGTGGAAAACATGGCAGCCTCCAGTGTTCAGTCAAAACAGACAATATTGGTTTAAAATGACATTGTTTATTTCCATTATTAGTGATACCCACTAGGATACATACGACTAAAAGTGACACAAATTATGCACTAATAAGTAACAGTAGGCGAAAATGACAGCGTTTTGCTCCCCTTTAAGTAGTACATGTATCAGCAAGTCATTCTGCTTCTTCCAAGATTAATGCAAGATTACAGGTATTACTAATGTAGAACCAATTTGTACATTGTTTGGGTTTATGACTGCAGATATTATTGAAATTGAACCGTTATTTAATCAATTGAAGTTATTTATTGGACATTATACAAATCCCATAATACCATTTCTAAAATATAAATCTAAACATGAAAATACCCAGTAATTCAAACATAATCAAATCTGATAAGATTGCACAGTACTCAAAACAAAAAAGCATTGTACAGTCAAACCTCGTTATAAAGAGCTCTTATATAACAAACCCTTTGTAATACAGTGGAACCTCATTATAAAGAGATCTGATATAACAAACCCTTCTTATAACAAGATAATACACTGGAACCTCATTAAAAAGACCCTGATATTACAAAACCTGCTTATAACAAGGTAATACAGTGGAACCTTGTTATAAAGGGCTCTGATATCACAAACCCTTCTTATAAACATGGTAATACAGTGGAACGTTGTTATAAAGAGCTCTGATATAACAAACCCTTCTTCCCTTCTTATAACAAGGTAATACAGTGGAACCTCTTTATAAAGAGCTCTGATATAACAAAACCTGCTTATAACAAGGTAATACAGTGGAACCTCGTTATAATGAGCTCTGATATAACAAAAACCCTCTTATAACAAGGTAATACAGTGGAACCTCGTTATAATGAGCTCTGATATAACAAAAACCCTCTTATAACAAGGTAATACAGTGGAACCTCGTTATAATGAGCTCTGATATAACAAAAACCCTCTTATAACAAGGTAATACAGTGGAACCTCGTTATAAAGAGCTCTGATATAACAAACCCTTCTTATAACAAGGTAATACAGTGGAACGTTGTTATAAAGAGCTCTGATATATAACGAAACCCTCTGATAACAAGATAATACAGAGGAACCTCATTATAATAAAAAGAGCTCTGATATAACAAACCCTTCTTCCCTTCTTATGACAAGGTTATACAGTGGAACCTCATTATAAAGAGCTCTGATATAACAAACCCTTCTTATAACAAGGTAATACATTGGAACCTCATTATAAAGAGCTCTGATATAACAAACCCTTCTTATAACAAGGTAATACAGTGGCACCTCATTATAAAGAGCTCTGATATAACAAAACCTTCTTATAACAAGGTAATATAGTGAAACCTCATTATAAAGAGCTCTGATATAACAAACCCTTCTTATAACAAGGTAATACAGTGGAACCACATTATAATGAGCTCTGATATAACAAAAACCCTCTTATAACAAGGTAATACAGTGGAACCTCATTATAAAGGGCTCTGATATAACAAACCCTTCTTATAAACAAGGTAATACAGTGGAACCTTATTATAAAGAGCTGTAATATAACAAACTCTTCTAATTGTGCTGGCTCAAGCTCTATTATACTAATTTTTACCCTGAAATAACAAGATACCTGATAAAACAAGATCATTTTCATGGTCCCAAGATCCTCATTATAACGAGGTTTCACTCTCCGTACATATAAATATACATATATATGATTATAATAATTAAATAACCCACACCCGAAACAAATTATAACAAGGTAATACAGTGGCACCTCATTATAAAGAGCTCTGATATAACAAAACCTTCTTATAACAAGGTAATATAGTGAAACCTCATTATAAAGAGCTCTGATATAACAAACCCTTCTTATAACAAGGTAATACAGTGGAACCACATTATAATGAGCTCTGATATAACAAAAACCCTCTTATAACAAGGTAATACAGTGGAACCTCATTATAAAGGGCTCTGATATAACAAACCCTTCTTATAAACAAGGTAATACAGTGGAACCTTATTATAAAGAGCTGTAATATAACAAACTCTTCTAATTGTGCTGGCTCAAGCTCTATTATACTAATTTTTACCCTGAAATAACAAGATACCTGATAAAACAAGATCATTTTCATGGTCCCAAGATCCTCATTATAACGAGGTTTCACTCTCCGTACATATAAATATACATATATATGATTATAATAATTAAATAACCCACACCCGAAACAAATACAGAATACAAATAGTGGACATAACATTTCATAAACACTTTTTAAAGACAAGTACAGGACAGTTGATAATACATGTACTAAAACCAATGTGGCAGTTTTGGTTTGGCAATGCAAGATATTGGAAAATATGTAAATAAAAGCATATTTAAAATCCTTCTTTTTAAAATTCTGATGGTCTTAATTTTGATCTATGTATCATTTATAACTATAAAGAAAAACATGCTTGTAACAAATTAATGACATTTTTTAACAAAAGAAATACATGGCATATTTCACTTATACCAATTATCAAAATAAAACATACAATGACATATATTTTTCTTTACAAAACGTATTGTAATAATTAAAAAAAATTAACAAAATTATTTGCACATTAATTCTTTACCAGCATGAAGACAAATATGAAATGAAATTGAACATAAAACAACTTAAAAATAACATCACAAGACAATTTTGTTCTTGGAAGGAAATACAATTTAAAAAGTTACTATACATGTGCTGTATAATCTGGCCTGCTTGCCAGGTTCGCATTCTGTATTTCTGTATATTGCAAATTCATTAGCCAAACATAGAAATAATAGAACAGATATATAAAGCTACTTTTCTAGATGATAGAGATGTAATCACTAGCAGTTGTGCTTGTTGGGTCTGCCTTCTACATACATGAACTACCATTTCCAGTTGGAGACAACATAAATACCAATCAAGGCACAGTGTGGAATGTTGCATAACGTTTAGAGCAAGAAGAAAACATATTAAGGAGAATAGAACTGCGCGCTTCCCTTGTGGAATGCAGTAACATTCAAACATCACAATTAATTACGTAATTTTAAATTGCAAAACCAAACATTATACATGTAACTCTAAGGATGAGTTTGCTTGTTATAAAATGAAGAAAAAAAGAAAGAAAAAAAATGTATTAATTAGAAAAACAAAAAACAAAAGAAAGTTGCTCATATAACATAGTCACTAACAATGTTTATTTAAAGATGCTTGCCCACAATATTGAATAGGAATTAGAAGTATAGTTTGACTTCATGAACAAACAAATTAAGACGCTGACAAGCCATTTATTATAAAACAATTACGACCACATGATTTAATACATTGTTATGACGTTTCATTTGTACAGTCTTTATATGTACACTTTAACTTATAGAAAATTGTTTAAGCAGAAATATGACTTCAAACTACTTTCTGGAATGAAATAACCTTCAATGAACTTATATATACTCAGCGCTGAAGAAATGGTTTATTCATAGTTTTATTTTCATTTTAATGCCAAATAAGTAGTAAATTATGTCACCATTAAAGCAAATGTGCACAAAATGAACCACCAGTTTTTCAAACCTTTACGATAGGCACACAATGCAGTTCATAACTTCATATTAAGTTACTCCCTCTAAGTAACACACTCTGAACTTTAATGGGATATTTCTCATAAGGGACATTCAACGTAAGAATATAGACATGAATTGGCAGAACGGTGCATGGTGTATATTTCTTACAAATGAGGGCGAAAGCAAAAAAAAAAAGAGAACCATTTTCATTGAGTTGTAAAAGAGGCACCTGCATATTATATTACAAAGAATATAATCTGAAATTACAGATAGAGCTGTATGTTGCTTAAGTTGTTAAGATGATGCACTAGAGCTGTGGAAAGTGATTTGAATAATACTATTTACTTTTCGTGTGACATCCAGGACATTATACAATCCTACCAGGAGAGCACACGTACATTTATATACAATTGTTACATTTGTGACCTTTATGTATAATTCATTTATGGATTAATACTGAAGCATTTTAACGGTAGCAGCCCAATACATATTGGCAAAATAGAAACTATAGCTTCAAGAAAATTAACATAGTTTTCTAATTTCTTGGCATTTACAATACAATCAGGCGTGCATTTAAATTTATCGGTATTTGTAGGACCACCAAAGGAAAAATTGGCAAGTTGTGTAAATCCCATTATATGGAAACCGTATATTATGCTGACTCATGCTTGATGATTTGTACCATGTTCATTCACCAATAGGGGTGATTATTCTTACAACCTAACTAAAATTTTGATTATTTTGATTATTTTCTATGTCGTCCTTACATATTGCCTAGCTACATTATTGAGGGTTGGTCCTTACAAACATGGACTAGCTACAATTCCTTGGCTGAACGTTTCATCATGTTGATTCTGCGAGCGGGGTCATTATTGAGGGTTGGTCCTTACATACATGGACTAGCTACCATTCCTTGGCTGAACGTTTCATCATGTTGATTCTGCAAGCGGGGTCATTATTGAGGGTTGGTCCTTCATGCGATATGCCTCCATGTCAAGACCATCCAGTAATCCTTCCTACAACAGATGTAGAGAGTGAAAGAACAAAAGTAATATCAAATAATAATAATAATAATATCCTCGATTTATAAAGCGCGTATCACGATTTAATATCAATTAAGCTTTTTCCCAATGAAGACATATACCACAATGCTTTGCAATGGGGGTTGATTTTCGAGACTTGAAATACAGCTTTCAATTCATTTGTCAAACTTCCATCAAAGAATTTGTGTGCATGTAATAACTCCCTAACAGAGAAAATTACTGTGCCTGCAATATTTCAGGACAATTTTCCCCAGAAATGCAATAAAATCAATTTTTTAGAAAATATTGAAATCAAAATTAACTAATTCATAAATAATGAAATGATACAAATTTAAACAAGTTGTAAATTGACTTGAAATGAAAAGTTAATTTAATGAAAAGTTAATTGTTACATAACACGATAATTTCAACAGAGTCATTAGCTTGAACAGGCAACATTTGGAGGTGGGTACATTTAGTCTCTTACTGCAAAGGGTATGAGTTTGTTAAAAATTGAAACACATATTAGTGAAGAACTAATAAATAATGTAGCAATATAACTTATCAAGAAGGTATCATGCACAAATATGGTCAATAATCCTGTTGAGGACAATGCCTGTCTAAAAATAACAAACATGCATTCTCCAACGACTACAGTTGGATACAGAATATATACATATAACTTGGGCACCATTCTAGACAGGTTATGGAATAGAGATATCAATGGCTTAGGACCTTGGGCCCAATTCTAGTCAGGTTATGGAATAGACATATCAATGGCTTAAGATATATATCTTGGGCACCATTCTAGTCAGGTTATGGAATAGAGATATCAATGGCTTAGGATATATATCTTGGGCACCATTCTAGTCAGGTTATGGAATAGACATATCATTGGCTTAGGATAGATATCTTGGGCACCATTCTAGGCAGGTTATGGAATAGACATATCATTGGCTTAGGATAGATATCTTGGGCACCATTCTAGGCAGGTTATGGAATAGACATATCATTGGCTTAGGATAGATATCTTGGGCACCATTCTAGGCAGGTTATGGAATAGACATATCATTGGCTTAGGATAGATATCTTGGGCACCATTCTAGGCAGGTTATGGAATAGACATATCATTGGCTTAGGATAGATATCTTGGGCACCATTCTAGGCAGGTTATGGAATAGACATATCATTGGCTTAGGATAGATATCTTGGGCACCATTCTAGGCAGGTTATGGAATAGACATATCATTGGCTTAGGATAGATATCTTGGGCACCATTCTAGGCAGGTTATGGAATAGACATATCATTGGCTCGAAAACCCCAAAACCCCAAAACATAATGCCTCCGGCTACTTCATTGCGGAGGCATAAAAATGTTGTTACTTGGAGTTTTAACAAAAAATGACATTAAAGGGATAGTTGAGTTTTCGTAGAGAAGGCGCTACACAAAATATTGTTTTTGTGAGATAATGAAAAACTGAGTGTCAAATTTGAAAGAGCATACAATTTTAATGGCAGAATAAACTTTATTTGATCAAAATCGGTTCAGAAACGGCTGAAATATCCATAAACATAACCATTTGTAATAAATGTGGGGCCCCACAAGTATTCGATAATTTTGAACCAGCCGTTAAAATTCGTTTTAAAATGCTTCCTCTTTTCAAAAATGTTCAAAAGAGGTTTTTAGATAGTTGTTGATTATCTCTCTATCTAATCACTAGCGCCCTCTTTAGTTTAAACAGCTCTTTTTGAATGATAACAGGATTTTTACTTAGTCGTTTGAAAAATTTTTTTTTTCCTTTTGAGCATGGTAGAGTTATAACTATTAGTTTGTAATGTAATGGTGCAGGTTTTGGTTACTAAAATTCAGTTTGATTAAAACTGTACTCTCTCTACCAGAACTCAACTATCCCTTTAACCCTATGCTAACTGGGGGGGGGGGGGGGGGGGGTCAATTTGACCTCCCCCTCGACTTTTTGCGCGATAATTCCGCAATGCGCGCCAATATTGCCGCGCGACTTCATGAGTTTTTTCATTGAAGTCTTGCGCAACTTTTGAGACGACCGGGTACTCTGTTCTAAAGTCACATGACCTTTTGTAAGTGAGCGTCGGCCCAAAAATCGCTAAATTTTGTGATTTGTGTACAAATCCTATGGAAATTGGTTTTTCCTATAATAGACAAATCCTTCATTATTTTTCATTCTAATCACTGCAATCATTTAATTTGGGGCTAAAAATACTTGGATAATGGTCAATAATTTATTCCATTGAAAAAAACAATAAAAAACATAAGTCGAAAAAACAAAGAAATAAATAAGAAATTCCAAAAACAAAGAAATACATAAAGAAAATTTTGGCTATCGCAATTTTTAATTTTGAAAACATGTTAATTAAGTCATAAAGTATATTTATGCACAAAATTTGCATATTCTGAGCAACATTTAGTGATTTACAAACAAAAAGAGAATTTCTGCATAAATTAGCGTACTTCGGTAATTAATATGCGCATAATTTGCATATTTAACATTGGATCGTTTAAACGAAAACATGAACGCGTCGCTAATACTTCAATGTACCTCCATGCAAAATTTTGCGTGAATCGGACAATCGGTCGAGATCTTAGGGGGGGGGGGGTCAAATTGACCCCCCCCCCCCAGTAAAAACCTGGTCTGAAATAGCCCAGTTAGAATAGGGTTAAAGGCAGTTGTGTATTGTTTTTTTTTTTCGACTAAAATCAAAGCAACAAATGTGTTAGCTTATTTTATAATGGCATGCACAAATTAGATAAAGAAAGAAAGATAAAAATAATGTGTGAAATCAAAATGTGACGCTACCATCTATTTGTGAAGGATGCTACAGTATGTCTCTAGTGCATTGCCAAGAGGGATTCCTCCATGTGTGCATACTGCTGAGAGAGGGAGGGAACAAGGACAAAGGAAAAGCCAAGGAGATTGTGATCAGATCGACAGATATCAGGTCCTTTTTAACCCATTCCCTTCTGAAGAATCTGAATACCCCGTAGACACTGCTTATAGCCCACCAGGTTCCCATAGACAAGGGGTTAACGATTATCCCAACTCTCACCCCCACTCTCTTAAAGACTAGAAAGAAAGAGGGAAAATATGTTAAAGGCTTCTTCTCTGGGCTGCGGGCATGAAACAAATACTAACATTGTTTTGCATTAAACTTTAAGATGATTTAAAGGGCCACTTTGGTTCCCATAGACAAGGGGTTAACGATAATGATTATCCCAACTCCCACCTCCTCTCCCCCTAAATACTAAGAAACAGGGGGAAATATTTTGATGGCTACTTTATATGAGACCTGCTATCATTTATAAATCATTATAAAATGGGTAGAAGAATCCCTGCATTCTGATTGGTCAATTAGCGTGTAAAAGTTTTTACTGATGCATTTTACTTATGCATTTTACTGATGCATGGCTCACTTTAGTTTGATTTTCGCATTTTTTGCGCCCATTTTATAAAACAAATGCTGCACAGGCATATTTCGTGGATCGGTAAGAATTGTCTGCACTCTTTTAACTTTGGAAATGGTCTAAAACCCACTCCCATTCCAAAAACTTTAAACTCGTGCATCCAATTCTTACCGATCCACCTGTGCATCATTTGTATACTAATAACATTGACTTGCATTGACATTTGAGATAATTTACAGGGGCTCTTTGGTAATATTCTAAATATTTGGGGGATAAATCGCCCAGATCATCTGTATATTGTTTTCACTAGAGTGAAAAAATGTCAATGAAAAGGTTAAAGTGGCCAGGCAAACCAAACGCATGTTATCTTCTGTTCATCTGTATTAGTGTACACATCAACTATTTGTAAACCATTTGACCCAAACATATTTTGTTTATTTTAAAACATTTTAGTAATTATTTTTCTCCATATTGCGAAGCCCCCACTTCTGAAAACCTCTCCAGAGTAGAATTCTATTGTTGACCTGTTGTGACATCATCAGCCACTACTCGGTTACAAAGAAGTTACCTTCACCCAAGCTGAGTGCCTAATCACAATAGCATCACACGGTTGAATAGAATACCAACTCACACACCTTCAATTTCAATAGCTGTTGCTATGTCAGAAGAAAAGCACTGTCTAGGCTATTGCATGGAGGTATGCAGGGCATGCTTTTGTTTGGATGTTCTTTTTGTACTTTCATCTTTTGTTAATCTCATGGTAGCTGACCAGTGATTGACAGATGATGTCACAACAGGTCAACAATAGAATTTACTCTGGAGGGTTTTTTAGGAGGTGGGGCTTAGCAACATGAAGAAAAATAAATGATAAAATGTTTAAAAATATACAAAACATATTTAGGTCAAACCGTTTACAAATATTGAATGTGTACACTAATACAGATGAACAGAAGTCAACATGCATTTGGTTTGCAGGGCCCCTTTAAATGCTTTAATTTCTGGTAACATTGCTAGTCTTCTTGTAGACTGTAGGTGACTATCAACTTGAGTCCTTTGAGCTATGAGCTTTGTTTACAACAAATCTCTGTTTGAATTAGGATGGTGTGCATGTGCCACAGAGTCTGAGGTTTTGTCAGTCTCGCTTTTGGCTACAGATCAGAAATTTAACCCGTTCCCAACGAGTTTCTGAAATCCCCATAGACTTTGTACACAACCCACTCGGTTCCCGTGGTCAAGAGGTTAAGTTGCACCATGACAGAAATCTGGGAAATAACACTGAGTGAGTGGAGTGATACATAGGGCTCCCTAAAAAAATATTTTTCTCAAATGACACAGATTCTAAGCAAAATACATTTTTTTTAGAATGATTGGATAATGCAAATTTTTTTTTTGTTGGGGGGGGGGGGGGGGGGGGTTAAAAAAGTCTTGACAAGTTTTTGAAAAATCTTGAACTCCAGATTAAGCTTAGATGACAACTTGTGTACTGACTTAACCTGTTCTCTGCTAGATTTTAAAATCCCCATAGAGTAAATTCAGTACCCACTGGGTTTCCCATAGGCAATGAGTTAACATGCCATCGTGTCTCAGTCCACTTAGTCCATATGATTGGAAAGTGCCTAATCCCTGACAACCATAACAATACTCGGGGAAACGATCAGTGTACCTTGTCTGAGCTGGACTTGGGCTTGAACTTGCTGAGGAAGGAAGATTTCTTCTTCCCGTCCTCAAAATGGACGTCATTCTCCTCCTCATCATCTTCATCAAGGGCACACGAGTCAGCGGCAGGCAGCTCTCCAGAAGCACCACTCACTAGCTTCTCGTACTTGTACTCGAGCCTGGATCAAATGTTAACACACAAAATACATTGTAAGGTTTCTAATTGATATATATAGTCAAACCTGTCTTAGTGACCACCTGTCTATAGCAGCCAATTGATTCCCCGCAGAGAAAAACCGTGCTATGGAACATGTCTATAGAGGTCACCTGTCTACCGCGACCAATTTTCTTGTTTCTCCTTAGGTGGTCACTATGTACACAGGTCTGACTCTACATGCACATTTACTACATAAATATAATACCTGATCAAAATATTTTTAAAAAAAAGAAGTCAGAAGCAAGCGTCTCTTACCAGCTCCTAATACTTGTATTCAAGCCTGGTGAGAATGCTGATGTCGCCATTAACACAACAAATACAATCCTATCACTTGGGATACCCTTTCTAAAGACTCGGTGAATGGTGTAAGAATATTTGACTTACTTTCTGTTCTTCTTCCAGATGAAGATGACCATGCAGCAGAGCAGGATGGCGCAGCTGACGAAGGCAATGATGATGACCTGTGCATACATGGGCACCTGGTTGTACCAGATGGGTTCAACGCACTCTGTGGTCTTATCCTCCGGCAGGTGTATGCCACCCACGCATTGTCTGCATAGAGAGAGAGGAATAGAGATTAGCGAACATTACAGAATTAACACTTTTTAGTATTTATTTTGATTCATTTATTGCAGCGCAGCACAGCTGACGAAGGCAATGATGATGACCTGTGCATAAATGGGCACCTGGTTGTACCAGATGGGTTCAACGCACTCTGTGGTCTTATCCTCCGGCAGGTGTATGCCACCCACGCATTTTCTGCAAGGAGAGAGAGGAATAGAGATTAGAGAACATCACAAAATAAACACTTTTTAGTATTTATTTTGATTCATTTATTGCAGCGCAGCACAGCTGACAAGGCAATGATGATGACCTGTGCGTACATGGGCACCTGGTTGTACCAGATGGGTTCAACGCACTCTGTGGTCTTATCCTCTGGCAGGGGTATGCCACCCACGCATTGTCTGCAATGAGAGGGGAATAGAGAACATCACAGATTGAACACTTTTTATTATTCATTTATATTTATTTATTGGTATATTTTTCAAACTGATCAGCAGCTTAAAGGATCAATTTACTACTATAAACACAGATTGTATACAGTACATGTATAGTGCGATTCAGTGTAGTAACTTTTATAAATTACATTTTATCAAAATCAAATGGGATTCAAACATAGAGGAAACTGACTAGAAATATTTTAAATGATTGAAAATGAGCAAAGAAAAATAGGCTTCTCTGGGAATCGAACCCGAGACCTCCGGTTGCTAGACCGGTGCTCAACCCATTGAGCCACAAAGGCTCTTGAATGGTGGATGACTCCTTGTCCGCAGAACTGCAGAGAACTGGGGGATTAAAAACTAACTGTTCCACTGTAGCTAGAGATAAATAGGCTTCTCTGGGAATCGAACCTAGACCTCTGGTTGCTAGACCGGTGCTCAACCCATTGAGCCACAAAGACTCTTGAATGGGGGGCATTCCCATGAAACCCTTTTCATTGCTCAAATCAAATGGGTTAACATTTGTATGCAGATCATTACATTCCAATGAACAGTGGATTGAGTGAGGTAGTAAATATATCATAGCAAATAAAGTGTGAGTTCATTTTAATCATCTTTAGAAATTAGTGATTTTCTAAAATACATCAATTACCAGGCAATTGTTTTAAATTGTCATAAGTGACATACTCCCGGGTACATGCATATTTTAGATGAACAAAACAAATTTCAAAACAAAACAAAACATTTTCCTAGCCATCATGATTATATTAGCCAATCTCATCTGTTTTTTACAGTTTACACAAGAAACAAATTCAAAGCACACGTAAATAGAGAGTCCTAGAACTCAGTGTCAATAGTAATTTCTGCCTTCCTAAGTTATGGAAAACCCCCTCAGTGTAAACAAGCAACAAACAAACGAACAAACAAAAATACTAACAAACCATAACGGACTATTTAGGAGCATGAACATTTGTTGGTGTTCTTCAGTGTCTTGAACGTATCTGGAACCCTCTAATCAATTTGAACAAAGGGCCCGTTCTTTAAAGTTCTTGTCCAGAAGGAGTGGATGACTCCCTATTGTCTGCAGAACTGCAGAGAACTGGGGGATTAAAAACTAACTGTTCCACTGTCCCAGAACCTTTAGCACAATGGTCTTTTGTTCAGTATTGATTGGGGAGTTCTAGAGCATTCCACTTAATAGCGGCAGTCCAGAATGGGGTAGAACTCTAAAGAACGCGATAGCAGAGTAAATCCCTCCTCCCTAAACAGAGCCCACTAATACTCAAAAGTATCAATCCAATCATGTTGTAACGTGATGGCCATAACTGCATTCTTGGAAGATTTATGCGATGTCCTCTGATTTACACAGAATAAACAAACAATAAACAAACAATCAACAGACAGTCCTCCTAGTACTTACACAGTGTCGTTCCAGACGTATGTTGTGACTTGTTGACCGTTCCTGCATTCTTGCGTGATGGACACAATATCGTCTGATTTACAGAGAGGGCAAGCATACTTGCTGCTCCACAGCATGTGGAAGGTACACCCATCACATGTGCCTGTAGGGAATCAACACAAATCTTTAGATTAACCTGTTCCCTTCGAGATTCTGAAACCCACATAGACTTTGTATATAGCCCACTCGGATCCCGTAGTCAAGGGGTTAAAGTCTGGTCATTTATTTCTTGTGCATTTAACCCTGTAAGGACCTCGTCTGAGGCTGAACATGTACAATCAATATTGATCAATCACCTCATAACTGAGAGTTTTGTATAAATGCTTAAACAAATTATAACCAATCAGTGTAATGAGATTTAACTACATCCATTTTTTTGGGGGGGTAAGGTAATGTTTTTGTATTTGATGAGGATTTTCCTGGAAAAAACGGTAACATATTTGATAATGATTGGTCGCAGGACTGCAAACATAATAAACCTATCATTGGTTAATCAACAAATAGTACAATTTCCCCTCTCTTGAGGAAATATCGCTCTATATACCTCTAGTCAGCTTTCTAAAACAGCATTTCCACAACAGTTCTCTCTAGAACTCTCTCACACTCTGGCTGACCTACCTCTATTCGAGCGATTAATTTAGAAACTTTAAGCTTGATCTGAGGAGACACCAAAGAATGAACGAACCTACCTCTTTTCATTAGTTCTTCTCAGATGTATTATTTTGTGAAAGAATACACTTTTCCTCAACTATCCAATCCTCTATCTCTCAAATCTCTATTTCTACAGCCCTTTTCAGAAACAAGGAATGGTATGGGGATAACAAGCATGCCACAATATAATTATTTTTACGTATCAAACAAATTATTGCATGCAGCACATACATATATATACATACATACAAAACGACAATTAAAAACATTCATTCAATAGGTCTTGGACATACCAGCTTCAATAGTAATTGAACACATTTTTGCTTTTGGTTTCATATTAGACCTTGATTTCAGTTGACCTCTGATGTAGTTTGACATGTGCTAGTGACCAAACCATCCTATATAAAGGCACCTATTGACCAGGCCCCATATTCATAAAAGCCCACTAGCTTAGTTCCTTGCTAAGTCTATTTTGGATGATGTGGCTATGAATTAAACACAATATCTTCTAGTTGCTAACTAGGGTTTACTTAGTGGGTACTTAAAGCTTACCCAGCTAACCCTAGTTGGGGACTAGGGAAACTGTTTGTTGCTTTAAAAAAACATGCACATTTGAAAATACACTTGGCAATGAACTAAGCTAGCGGGGTATTATGAATATGGGGCCAGGTTTGCTTCTTAATTGATTAAGGGTAGCAAAGCTATCAACAACAAAGGAGCGTACACATCGTTGACCTCAGATGACATCTGACCTATATAGGCTAGTGACCTTTCACCACACTAAAATATGAATTCCCCCTAAAGCATATATTGACCAAGTTTGGTTCCAAATGGATAAAGGGTTACAAAGTTATAAGCAAGACAGGAGCTTGCAATTAATTGACTTCAGTTGACCTCTGAGTCATTTGACTTGGGGGGTGTTTCACAAAGATCCTAAGTTGAACTTAATTCTAAGTCCAACTTAGAGTTAAAGGGATAGTTGAGTTTTGGTAAAGAGGGCACTTCACAAAATCTTTTAAAATGATAACAGGGGTTTTACTTAGTCGTTTGTAATTGTGTATACTTTTCAAGCATGGTGGAGTTATAACTATTAGTTTGTACCGTAATGATGCAGGTTTTGGTTACTAAAGTTAAGTTTGACCAATACTCAACCATCCCTTTAAGTTCAACTTATGATCTTTGTGAAACACCCCCCTGGGCTAGTGACATTGGACAATATTAGACACCCTACAAATGGTATTATATATCTAAACTCTTCTATCACTTGAAATATGTGCAATATAAGAGGAGCAAACAACAAATAAGAGATTTTTGTTTACAGGTAATCCAAATTATAAAAAAACAGCAATAAATAAAATGCACCTTCATGCTACCTTTTTAGTGCATTCATAACACTGTTTAGATTTCTAATCCCTGCACAATAGGAAAGTGCACTTTTGTTTATAATGTTGATTTTCTGAGAGATAAACATGATGCTTATTTTGAATGTTTTACATTTTCTCCATCACACACAGGAAAGAAATATACATGATTGACACTAAGTTCTCTATACAATGCTGTATGCAGATTCAATGTGATAATGATAATGAAAATATAGTGCATAATAGTCACTATGACTCTCTATGCGCTTTACAAAAAAGACTAAATTAAATGAACAAAATACAACATACATCAAAATAATACAATTAAGGAAATATAAGCTACAATGCAGTCTATTTCAAAACCCTTTGACAACTGTACCCAAACCATCTAAGGCTGGGAAGGTGGAAAATGTGTGCGATCCCAACTGCAAATGGTCTCCAACTGGTTAAATTAATCTGCATTTACTAGTATATCACTAACATGCTCCAAACCATATGTATGTGACAGGCTATAGCAAAACCCGGCACTTGGCGGTAATTCATGTTTTGAAGAAATGGGCATTTTAAAGTGGACTTCCACACGATTTCAAGCTTCTAACGATTGAAAGACAGATACATGTATTCTAGGTCAATAAACACAATTTTGTATGAAAAAAAGTATGATTGTGGGTTCTTATAATTGGCTTGGAAATTCTAATGACACAAATTCGCGAGCGAGCTTATTCTATCCCACAATGCACCAATTTGTGACGTGCGACCCTCACTATGCGCCTATCTATGTTTTCACACTGCAGCGAATGTGTTCTTTTTATCGGACCAATACAATGCTCGATCATGAATAGTTTAGTCTACGATGCGCCACTCAACCGTGCCTTTGAGCATTACTGCATTGTTGAACCGTTTGAAAATACTTGCCTGCCCGAAATTGTAACACGTTTGGCTTTCATTGGAATTTGAATATACACAAAGTCCTGTAAACATGGTTATTGAATTTGCTGGCTCGGCATGACCGGCTATTATGAATGACACATGCAATGGTCACAATGCAGTGGCACCGGATTCAAGCCTACTCAAGAAATTGAGCAAAGTGAGGGTGCTACGTAAGGGTCTCATGATTGTGTGCAGTAAATTTAATTATTTCCTCAGAGTTAATGACATTAGAAAAATCTCTTAGAAATCAACCAAAGAGAGTCAAATCCTGAAAATATTCAAGCACATCCCTAGATTTATTTCCAATATACTGTATTTTGTTTAAACTCGTCCGGAATTCTCCTTTAAGTTCACACAATGTGTGTAAAAGACCTATGATTGTAAAAATTGATACAATCATATCTTGACCAATTATTGACCAATTAGTTAGAACAAAGGATCAAATGAAAGCTTGTGATGAGGCCTTTGTAATGCTATGGAAATCTATTTTTTATTTTTACCGACAAGTGCCGGCTTTTGCTATAGCCGGTCACATATGACAGGGCTAAACACTAGCTAGCACTTGTTAGTATGCCCGGGGCAAGTACAAAGTGATGTTGGGCAAATACATTTTCTTAAATGGTGTAGTTCAATTACCCCGTTCGGGTAACTAACATTTCTGTTTAATGCCGAGAATGCAATTCCTTGTGTATAAATCTCATCTAGAAACAAAGGAAAAATTAGGCAAGAAGTGTTACCAAGCACGAGTAATTTCCCTTTTCTTTAACGTTGGTTATGGCAGGCAAGCACATTTTATGTTTGGGCAAGTAACATTTTAAAAAGAGTTAAAGTGAAGGCTTGCATATATTAGAAGCATTAGTTTAGCCAAATATATAGCATCGCCATCGCCATAGCAACAGTTGTCACAGTAAATGTGCAAACACACATTGCCTGGCAGAAATGCTCAGCAGGGAGTGAAAAGCAAGGGCTTTACATATCAGACTGATTGTCTGTGTACAAAAAGAAAAGGGCCTTGAACTAAAATGTAACATGTAATGGCTGAAATTCACAAAGGAGGTTTATGTAAACCATAGTTTAAAGTATACAGTCAAACCTGTGTATAGTGACCACCGAAGGGGAGTAAGAAAAGTGGCCACTGTAGACAGGTGACCTCTATAGACAGGTTCATTCCATTGTTTTTCTCTGCAGGGGATCATGTTTAGTGGCCACTATAGGCAGGTTGGCTGCTATAGACAGATGGCCACAGGTTAACTGTAGTTTAAAACTATGAAGTGCCATTTGTAGACAAGTAAAAAGTGGAAAACACATTTGCTAATTTCTTAATGATACGGCCATTGGTACTCACTAACCAGTGGCACCAAATATAATTCACCTTCTGCAATTTTTTTTATAAACTTTATTTGTTGTCTTTAGTAAATGTGTAGATTCAATATTGTTAACCCGTTCACTACGAGATTTTGAATACCCCATAGACTTTGTACATAGCCCACCCGGTTCCCGTAAGCAAAGAGTTAAAAAGTAAGATACATGTGTATATATATACATTCTTTCTCCATCAGTTTACGAATGGCTCTCCATAGTTTTTAACCATGGTGTACATAAACCTCTTTTGTGAATTCTAGGGGATAAGGGTTAGGATAAGTGTTAGGGTTAGTATAAATGTATATAATTACACATGGTGTATAATACTAGCTCTACATCAATATCATGCCACCATTGATTGCATCATTGATTGCATCTACAGCAATATCATGCCATCATTGATTGCATCTACAGCAATATCATGCCATCATTGATTGCATCTACAGCAATATCATGCCATCATTGATTGCATCTACAGCAATATCATGCCACCATTGATTGCATCTACACAAGAAACATTACCTGCTTGAGCAGCTGTAGTCTTGGCTGCGTGATCAGATTTTACCACTGTTCCACAGTAGGACGTGATGAAAAAGTTATGAGACATATTGCTTGTTGTTATTTCTAACATAATATCAGACATGCTATTTACTGAAGGCATCTATAGGCCTTGTGTGGTACATATTGTAAACAACTACTTCACTAAGTACAAGCCTTAAAAAGACCAACAAGCTTAGCAAGTAATTGTGAAGTAGACTGAAGCCATCACATGTCATACTTCAGAAAAAAATCAAAAGGTAACATTGTTAGCAGGTAAAAATCTTTCAGGGCAGTCTACTTGTGTCGGGAAACACTGGCTGGAATACTCCCTAGGGAGTGGAAAATATGTACTTCATGTGCAGGAATTATTGCAGCGTGTAGCCGTTGACCAGGGTAATAATAATAGTGTAAAGCGCTATGATCCTCATGGGAATAGCGTTATAATAAATAACAGTTATCATTATTATTGTTATTATTAATACGGATCAGGAATATCATTAGGACGCATTGAATATTGCCAAATTGAAATATCTAGACACCTGTCTTCATGGTGCTTCATACATGTAGGTCTCAGCAACAAGGTTGACAAAAGGATTGATCAACACAGTTTAACACTTAAAGAAAGATTGAAATGATTTTGCGTCTTTATGGGATGAAATGTGTGTGTGTAGGGGGAGGGGGGATTTAATAAATTCACAAATGTATGTTAAAAAAAACATAAATGAAATTAACACACATAAAGAAAAGGGGGAACAAATCTCTGTCTGTATAACATTCTTGAATCAAATATTAGCTGAAAACTTCTGAAAAATAATGCAGTAAACGAAATATTTTGTAGAAAGTATGACTGATATTCACATTGTATGAAATGATTTATCATTGATATTAACATTTAAATTCCCAAAACAAGCAATCACAGCAAACCTAGCACTCTTCACTGGAATGGCAGCAAACGAATTGCCCATTCAAACACATCACAATCTAGGGTACAATGGCTTACCAGTGGGACAGGCCATCGGCAGCTCGATCCGGTTTGTTTTCTTCTCGCCCGGATCACAACGAAGCGTCACGATTGTGGAACGACCCTTGGGGCACGCCTTGGTTGTCCTATGTTCAGAAGAAGGTGAAAGTTTATTTACAGAAACGTTTAAAATACCTGATGACTGACCACAAAAATACACATTTTCAATTACCTTGAAATGTCCAAGACTGGCATAATGTATCTTATGCGCATGTTCAAGCGTAAACTGTGTGGTATTTGCAGGAATATGGCCAGAATTATTCAAAATGTAATCACTTCCAAATTCTCCCCACTCTGAAGGTTTGCTATTTTTAAACAAAATGGTTTGACATTTTGAACAAGAAGTATTATAGTAAGCAGATAAACACATTTCATTGTAGATGATGGTCGCTTTCTGCATGTACATCTACATAAACGTGTGCAGAAGCTACATTGGGGCGTTCTAACACCTCCCTTTAGCGAAAATGATGTGTTTTAGGTATTCAAACACACCCCAACTATGCCACTGAAGCTAAAAACAAGCAAAGAAAATTACGATTATCCATCTGAAAAAAATGATAAAATGTATTTGTTTGTGTGCAAACAGCCACATTTAATATTCTTGTTTAAAAAACAACAACAACATCTTACTTGTTGTATTTAGGAATAACAAAGTAGGCATGAGTTTAATTCATTGAATACAAGAAAATCAGTGTTAAGAAAGGTGGTATTATTGCCTTGTGTGATTATATCTTCAACATTTGACTTTGTGAGTTTTTGCATTGAGAGCTGTAATATTCTTCATCCATACTGTTATAAAAGAATATTCTTTTTATTTTCATGTTTTGCAGTGAGAATACACAGCTCCTTATTGTCTGTGTATCTTGGAATGACTTACACGGCAGAATGGTAGTAGAATTTGAGATCTCTGAGTCCACTGGTTGGTTGTGGGATGATAGTATCATTCACATCTCCCAGTCTGTCTTCGCTGTTGATTCCTAGGAGGGTATCTCCGAGACTGGACAAAACAAAAAAAAGAGAACAAAATTGACAGAAATGTCACAAATGATGAGAATATATATATATATATATATTGTGAACATTAGAGCCATAATATTTGTTGTTGGAGTTTAATATAAATATAAAGACACATTCCGATCACCAGTCTGTCTTCACTGTTGATTCCGAGGAGGGTATCTCCAAGACTGGACAAAACAAAAAAAGATAACAAAATTGACAGAAATGTCACAAAATGATGGGAATAAATATATATATTGTGAGCATTAGAGCCATAATATTTGTTGTTGGAGTTTAATATAAATATAAAGACACATTCTGTTCTCCCAGCCTGTTTTCACTGTAGATTCCTAGGAGGGTATCTCCGAGACTGGACAAAAAATGAAAACGAAATTGGCAGAAAAGTCATAAATAATGGGAAGATAAACATATCGTAAGCATCTGAGCCAAACATTTTGTTGTTTTGTTGTTGTTGAATAAAAAGTAAAAAGACACATACTTATCACCCAGTCTTTTCTCAGTACTGATACTTAGAAACTCTAGAACTCTAGACACTCTCGCACGGAAAACAACTCTGCCCATTTGTAACAGTCTTACATTTTAATTTGTTAACATGCTTTAACAATAAATGATGGAGAATACAATTTTTTTATGAGCAATGCAGTTGTACAAGTATAAATATTATAGACCTTAAACAAGATTTGGAATAGCACAACAGAGCTGTGACACATGAATGAATATAAATCTACCTGAGAAGAGCTATAGCAGAGATATCTGTCTGATTGAAGCACAGTAAAAAAATACCATGTGGATATCTATTTAACCCATTCAGGACTTGTCCCAAAAAATACTCGGGCTAGGGTCTATGGACAATACATGTAATAGCAAAATCAATCAGTCCTGAGCGGGTTAATTGAATAATTCATGACGCCTCTCTGACTATTTACCTAAAGGTTTCATACTGGCCATGCTGTTAGGGTTCCCACTGTTTGGCATCATGATGTCAAACAAAACCATGACACATGAGTGCCCACCTCATAAATGCTATAGTAATAATACTATAAAATATATTTCTGATTGAAGCAGTAGTAAAAATACCATCCAGATATCTACGTGATTGATAAGATTTCTCTCTGACTATTTACCTGATAGGCTTCATACTGGCCATGCTGTTAGGGTTCCCGCTATCTGGCATCATGATGGCGCGACACACCCACGATTCAACCACTTCATCTTCCAAATCAGGTTCCTGGTATTAAAAAAAAAATGTCAATATCTTATCTTACAGAGTTCTGAATTATGTACACTCTTCTGGGATAACACCTTTCAGTTTTACTTGATAGTATGGATATCTAGTAATTAATACGCAGTATATTATGCTGAACCTTTCTTTCTTCTATTTCAATTTCTTACAGCGCATAGAGATATATGTGATATGCGCGTTATAAATACATTATTATTATTATAATTATTATTGTTATGCCATCACAGATAGACATTGCCATACAATGTAGGTTATACTTCTGTACATGGTCAGGCCAGCAAGAAAATTGCGACCGGGTGGTTAGTACCAAAAGTCATAATCAACTTACTGGGACAGCTTGTTTAGAACCATTACGATGCACTAAACAAAAGAATGTGAAATCACTTCTTTGGTATTCTGATGGCTTTGGGGGCTAGATATCACTATGCATTTATGCCTACACACTAAACAAGCTGAATATATAATACAAAATAAAACACAGATATATGTACACAAAACAGACACAAACATTTATGCACAATGGCTGGTATTTTGATAACAAAGTTTAGTACATGTGATACTAAAATTAACCTGGAACAAGCTAATAAAAACTCATTCAATGCTTACAGACTAAGTGTGGCTTAATATATTTGGTATTCTGATAGACATAACTATCAAAGCTGTGGACTAAATTTTGAAACAATCTTAGCCTTTGAAGCACTGAAGTGACAACGTACCAATACAGAGTGTATGCTCTACAGACTCTGTACTGGCTATTAACTTCAATTGCATATTCAGAATGCCCGTAAATATTAATCGCTCATCATTACATCACATTGTACTGCATAGGGCATGGGCATATCATACTTATATATTTGTCTGACTGCAACAGTCGTGTTCTTTAGGCATTTAGCCAACACATAGCAGAAAATATCAGAAATTACTTAAACTGGTGCAAATTAATTGCTGAATTATACATTTTCTGTTTGAGAAAATTAATGTTACAAGAAACAACTTTCTTATACAATAAATCATGTAATCATGTTTATGACTACGAAATACATTTGTAAAACCAGAGAAAGTAAAGAATTATGCCAATGAAATACGAGCAGGAAACGCAAAGAAAATTCTTCAGGATAGGAATCACTCACCTCCCCAATCAAGGTAGAATTATCGGCACATGTGACAAGATTTTTCTCCTCTCTGCCGCACAGACTGAAGTTGTAGTGGTAGTAGAAGGCGTTGCCCTCTGTCAGGAAGCTGGCTCCAGACATCACTGACTGGCTCCTGGAAACAGCAAAATAAAACCAATTATTGATTTGTACTACTAACACTACTCACTTCCAGTTAGCATGATTTTGAAAAAGGAGACCAAAGGCTGGCATTTTCACTTACTGCTACTGATATTAAGCGAATAATTCATGTCACTTGGATTTGTACGTTTCCTCTTTGGTTATAAATAACAATGGAAATAATCAATGTATTTATGAGACCATTATCATTTGTTTTCACTGCTGCTGTTTTCACAGTTGCTATAGTATACATGTTCTAACCCTATGTTCTATGTAACTTACCCCTGTAACAGTGTGAGGTCATAGTGATTGCCGTTCAAGTGGACGTGGCAGTTGCTATAGCATGTTCTCCCCTCACTGCTCTTGAGACCTGACGGGCATCGGGTGCAGGCAGACTTCCCCATGGGATCGCTGGATCTCACCACCGTGTCTTCAGGTGGGGAACAAAAGAACATAAGTAGTCAAATCATGGGATGTGATGCAAAATGTGGGATATCTTTCATTTAAATTTCATTACAATTATACAGGTTTCTTGTTCAGAAGGTATCATATATATATTTCTTTGTTTTGTAAGCGATATGATTCCTGCATGAATAGCATACTTCAAATATTAAACAATTATCATTATTTATCAATACATCAATAGCAAATATCAAAGAAAAATACATACAGCATTTATCATAAATGGTATATATGCGAATCAAGGAAAAAGGAAACATACATCTGACCTGGAAATTCAGAAGAGGTCACATATCAATACTAATTAAAGATGAAAAACAAGTTCATCATATAGACTACAGAAGTAGGCACGTCAGATTCTTTTGTTAGAACATAGTTAGTAATGATTCTTAACATTTTGTCCTTTGATTCTGGCTTTTGGCAGTGGGATATGGAGCTTGACGATTGTCTTCTTTATACAAGATTGTTGAGTAATTTTTATTCCGTTGAAACCCAATTTTTTTTTGCTCAGTTTCACTTATATTATATATTTCTAGTTTGTTTTCCTATGTTAGAAATTACTGAAATACAGTACAAAAATAATATAAAATATATTTTTATTTTATAAAAACACCTACAGAGAGGAGAGATGAAAGATGACCTGCTGAGATGAAACCCTCACTAAGTAACCAAATGCAAACAAAAATTAGTTAACTTTGTTAACTTTACACTGTCTACATTTTTGCTGGATTTCTTGTCTTTTTATGTATAAATATGTTATAATTGAGGTATAACAGGTTTATGCATCACTGAAAAGCTAAGATGTTGGAGAATTATATATGAAGCCTTTATAAATATTATCTTTTTTTGTTTATTTATTCAGAAATATACAAATAAGAAAACATAAATATAACAATTTGATTAGGGTTTTGTGGGAACAGATCGCATATACTACTTATTATCAAAATCTGACCCTTAACCCATTCAGGACGGACTGATATTGCTACAACATACTGTATTCTCCATAGACCCAAGCCCGAGTATTTTCGGGGACCAGTCCTGAACAGGTTTTTAAGAAAAAGACACATTTTTAGACAGTTGACAAGCTTACCTTCTGGGCATTGTTTGCATCGCTTGGAGCTCTCATCTATATACTGGCCTGGCTTGCAGGGAATACAACTGAACACAATGGAGCACGGATTAGTAACAAGCGCATCAAATGCAATGAATTAATGCTCGTGCATGCATGAGCTCGTTCTATGGGAACTGAGTTAAAGATATACTTGAGTAATGGTTCCTCCTGACAAAATTGACTGATGCTTGGTTTTTACACTGGAAAGGACTTCTAAATGAGAATGATTCCCCTCTCCAAGTGCTCGCAAACTTGTGAAATTATGATTCGATACATTTTTAAAGGTTGAAATCAAGAATCATTCCCTGGCTGTCACCATTAAATAACACATGGTTTGGCCATGGCTGGTTCAAAGCAGTTGACAACTGTTAATGTGTGCGCAGACTGCTGGGCAAGAAGTGGCATGGGAATGCCGTGTCCGCCCCACTGCCTAATGTTTAGTTGATCAAGAATTTTGCTTGTTTTAAATATTTTAAATCATTCAAATATAATCAATTTATATTTTAACAATATTTCTTCTTCTCCTAGGCTGTACAGAATATTTGTGCAACTTTACAAACCTTGACCAGTACTCAATTATATCTTTAAATCAAAATTATAAATTATATTTTGTTGTTACTTGTATGATGATGAATTCTTCTCAAAGCAAATCAAATACGATTAATAGTGCTCATGCATGATAGCAATCTTCTTGGGGGTGTTTTACAAAGATCCTAAGTTGAACTTAAAAACTATGGAAAGCTGTTAGTTTCTTTGAATTCTTTTTGAACAAGTTCTTGTAAAAGGCAAAAAATGTTGATTCAAATCATCAATATTTTCTATTATCACGGATATTTCATGTTCTTGATGTAAAATTTATGAAAGGTCTAACATACTTGCATTTTTGCTTTTGAATATATTTTATTCCAAGGCTACAAATGGCTTACCATCAGTTTTAAGTCCAACTTAGAGTTAGGTTCAACTTAGGATCTTTGTGAAACACCCCCCTGGTTTTTTTCCAGGAAAAACAAGCAAATATTATACTGTTGTTTGTTGGATTGATTATGATATCTTTTCAAGGAATATCAGATATGCAATTTATGGCTGTTTCTGTGGCAATTTTAATAAATCAAACAATAAATGGAAACTCTGTTATTTGTTTTGGCACATCAAATACAAAGATTACATAAACAATTGTGCTGAAGTATATCAATGCACATTTAATAAACGAAACAAATATTAAATTGTTGTTAGTTGGATGGATGATAATGAAAATTTCTCAAAGCATATCACATGCAATTTATGGCGAGTGCTTCTGTGGCATTTAAAACTAGATGGATCTTCGACTGCGCGCAGTCGAAAATGATGCCTCCGCCATTACGCAATTTATTCATATCAAGCCCAAATCAACATGTACACAGAATTAATTCTGTCAACTCAATTTTGATGGTACTCTGTCTTTTAGATCTTGACGTATCACAATTATGAGCTATAAGTGACCTTGACCTTTGCCCTCATGACCCCAAAATCTAATGACTACAATTGTTCCCTAAGATACATTCAGGTATCAAGTTGGATTAAAATCTGATATTCAGTTCTTGAGATTTCCAATCTCAAGCTACTTTTACATATAATGAGCCCTGTGATCTTTGACCTCATGACCCCCAAAATCTAATCAGTTCATTGGCTCTCCAAGGAACATACATGTACCAAGTTCGGTCAGAATCTGTCAATCCCTTCTTGAGATAACGCGATCACGAGCTATTTTTGCATATATAATGAGCTCTGTGACCTTTGACCTTTGATCTCATGACCCCAAAATCTAATCAGATCATCGGCCCCCCAAGATACATACATGTACCAAGTTTGGTCAGAATCTGTCAATCCCTTCTTGAGATAACGCGATCACGAGCTATTTTTGCATATATAATGAGCTCTGTGACCTTTGACCTTTGACCTCATGACCCCAAAATCTAATCAGATCATTGGCACCCCAAGATACATACATGACCCAAGTCTGGCGAAAATCTGTCAATCGGTTCTTGAGATAACGCGATCACGAGAACGGGACGTACGGACGTACGTACGGACGGACAGACGGACAACCCGAAAACATAATGCCTCCGGCTACTTCGTTGCGGAGGCATAAAAATAAAAACAATATATGAAAGCTTCAATGATATTTGTTGTAGTACATCAAATACAAAAATTATATGAACAATTTTTTGCAATCTGTTGTAGTATATCAATACACTTATACATATGGAAATGTTGCCATATGTTGAAGTGAATTCACAATTTCTTTGTGTGTGGTTTTCCAACACTGTCATTAGCTTTGAAGATACATGTAGGCTTTACATGTGCATTAAAGGAGAAAATCAAAGAAAACCCCTAAATATGACGATATTCATATCTACAGAAAGCTTATAAGCCATAGAATGAGCTTGACTGACATTCAAACAATATAACGCTTCCATAAAAGCGAAATTAGGGTGAAAACATCACCCTATTCCCAGGGACAAATTCGCTCAATCGCTACACGAAACGGCCTTTAGCTGTGACGTAAGAACCGGGCTTGAAGCCCAGGCGGCTGCCGCGGTTAGTATGTAGATGGGCGTATAATATACCAGGCTGGAAAGACAAGCTTCAACTTATGTGCTATTTTTCCCTTACCAAGAATAAATTATAATACTACATTGTTTGTAATTTGCTTCTCATTTATATTTTCATCATGATATTCCAACAAATGTATTGTTTGTGACAAAAAAGTTGAAAAAGGTGAAAAAAGAAGGGGAAACTATACGACTGTGTCGTGCAGTAGGCCTGCACAGATTTGGGAGCAGGCGATTTTTTACCAACATGTAGTTTCACTTTGACATATCAGACGGAGAATTTACCACTTCCATTATGGAAACAAACAGTTAATAATCATTATGAATCAAATGAAATTTTAAAAAACGAAGAATAGTTATTACTTTAGTAGATCTATCATGGCTAGTTTCATGGTTTAGCTTGAAAAGTCGAGTGAATTAGATTCGCGATCTCCTGTGTTGTTACGATTCATCCGCGATTTCTCTGAACATTGGCAGCCGCATTACCTATACGGCTGATAGCGCTGGCGGATTTACATTTCCTGCGCGCGCATCAAAACAAACGAGTGCACGTGTTAGCTATATAGCTAGCTTGCTCCTCCACGGATACTTCAAAGTATATTAACAGGCTGTTTTGTTGAAATTCTTCGTCCATTTTGAACTGTAAGATGTAATTCTAGAGCGAGATCGTGATCGTGTGGTGGACTGTAGAAAGCTTAATTATAGCGCATACGCTGGAACTACTTTTAGTTCAATAACATACACAATATGCATAGTATACGGCCGGGTATACGATCGTGCGCTTGCATGTATTTCTCGATGGACGAAACTTTTACGAAACGAAACAAAACCAAAACAAAACGGTGAGAAATACACTATTCTATGTAATTATACCAGTTATTGACATATTGAAATGGATAAGAAATATTATATATTGTTATAACAAAGGCAATTCTAGCTCGGAACATGATTCTACTAGGTTATTTTGTTTTGAAACACAGCTATAATAGATTTGTTTTTCATACTATCTCCGTGTACATATGAACAACAATTCGGCAAAATGGTGAGTTGTAAACAGTTATTTTACGGAGATTGACACTTTTTCAATGCCAATAATGACATGAATATTGACATTAGGATATGTTTCAGGACATGGGAGGACAACTGTGTGTCAGATATTGATTATTCAGGCAATATTTGAGAGAGTAGAACTGCGTCCACTCTATGAACATTTGCGTGTAGATCGCCGTTCGAGATAGAGCTGTCGGGAGCGCAAAGCCCGGCTCTTACGTCACGCACAGAGCCACTTTGCTGTGCCGATTTCATGGTAAAGGGGAGGGTCAATTCACTAAAATTTTATTTTCATAAAACATGAAACTGAACACTTTCATGACTTGTTAAGTGCACAAATTGCTTTAATAACTCATTCTATCATAAAATAAACCATAATAACTTGATTCTATTCCCTTTGAATTTCTCCTTTAACCCCTTGACTACGGGAACCGAGTGGGATGTGTACAAAGTCTATGGGGATCTCAGAAACTCGTAGGGAATGGGTTAACTTATTACATATTGTAATTTCTATGGACATAACACATGGCACACCAATACAAAAAATTTAATATACATGTAGACTAGGAAAGTAATCTAACTTGGAACATTCGTCCCTTTTTTATGATTTTTGCTCTACCAGTGGAAACCATACCCTGAACAACTGAACAATAGTGCTGATTTTGGAGTGCTTCAGTTACATACTGTAGGTCTACATTAAATTATAATTCAAGCTAGAAATGTATTTTGCAGGTAGTCATTGCATTTATGAATTTTTATTTTTTAAACAAACATGTACATACAAATAAATCAACTCTATGCTAAAAATGTTACAATATTTGTGTACAATTGTGCGCAAATCATTGCAGAAAAGATGCTTTCAAATTATTTATGCATACCATTTCTGATTTGTTGAATGTCACAAAGATATATAGTTAAACTGTTAGGATTTCCCCTTTATGGGATTAGTAAAGGGCTGGGAGTATTGTCAAGATTCTGTTGTTATGCAAGAAACCATTCAATGCTCATGCAGGGTTATGTAACAGTCGGCAAGCTACATTGAAGACTCACCCGGTATGATCACTCCCCAGGGGGCATTCCTTGCATGAGGCAGCTCCCCCGCTCAGTGTGTTGGTCACTGTGATGTCATAGATCTTCACTCTGGATATATCAGTAGAAAAGAGATGTCATGTGTCATTGATCTATCACTGTCAAGTGAATACATATATGTTAAATCTTCTGTTTATTCTTCCTCCATGTTCAGAGATCAGCAGGATCCAGGTCCCATATCCATACAATCCTGCAAGCTTAGTTCCTTGCTAAGTGTATTTCAAATGATATAGTTTATAAAAAAGCAACAAACAGTTTTTCTAGTCCCCAACTAGAGTTTAAATGGGTGAGCCTTAGGTACCCACTAAGTTAGACATACTTAGCAACTAAGTAAATGTTTACAGTGAGTTAGTGACATCTTCACACAGGACACATTATATTGGTATGAGAGAGAATGTACACCTAATGTGAATATGAACGATCAAATGAAAATCGTTTCTTTGTGCAATCCTTTAAAGAAAATTCACCATCACTATGCATGCATTCCACTTTAATTTGACATTACTCTTATTCTTAACTCTTACAACAAATTTGTTATAAAGGAAACATTCAAAATATGGTGATATAAATGACAATTTCTTATTCATATTTTGTTCTTTTTTCCAATTTCAATTCTAGTTGATTTCAAAACTTATTGGAAATACCTTTTCCATGTGTAAATCTTGGTTTAATAAGAGCCTATGACATGTGTAAATACATGTATGTTATACAGCTGCATAGCAATGAGGCAAAGTACTGATTTGAGTAATGGATGTTTCAATAAAGCTGATGACCCCTAATCTCAAGGGCGGCCGTTCACAAGTAATGATAATCATAAAATAGCACCTGCTGCTCTCCAGGGAGTGGAGAGAGTGCACAATAAAGTGTGGAAGTGTATCCAATGGCAGAGTTATAAATAACAATATGAGATGCGGGTCCCTCTGGGAGAACATAGCAAAAGAGCACTGAAGATGGTGACCTGGATAAATAAAACTACAAAAAGACTAGATGGATCTTCGACTGCGCGCAGTCGAAAATTATGCCTCCGCTATCGCGCGATTTTAATATCCTGAATTAATTTTTTTTCTCATATATTTAAAGTTCTATGACCTTGACCATATGACCCCAAACTTTGATGGCTACATTGGCTCCCGAAACATTCAGGTACCAAGTGAGATTGAAATCTGACATTTAGTTCTTGAGATTTTGCCATTACAAGCTTTTTAGCATGTAGAGTCATGTGACCTTGACCTCAACCTCATGATCCCAATATTTTATGGCTACGTTGACTCTTTATGATACATTCAGGTACCAAGTTTGATTGAAATCTGATATTCAATTCTTGAAATTTTGCCATTACAAGCCATTTTTCACATATATTGAGTCCTGCGACCTTGACCTTTGACCTCATGACCACTAAAATATAATCAGATCATTGTCACCCCGATATGTACACTCATACCACATTTGAAATTGATCCGTCAAACGGTACTTAAGATATCGCGAGAACAAAGCATTTTAGCACATATTTTGAGTCCTGTGACCTTGACCTTTGACCTCATGAACCCCAAAATCTAATCAGATCATTGCCACCCCAATATGTACACTCATACTAAGTTTGAAATTGATCCGTCAACCGGTTCTTGAGATATCGCGAGAACGATGCATTTTTGCATATATATTGAGTCCTGTGACCTTGACCTTTGACCTCATGACCACTAAAATCTAATCAGATCATTGTCACCCCAATATGTACACTCATATCAAGTTTGAAATTGATACGTCAACCGGTTCTTGAGTTATCGCGAGAACGAAAACGGGACGTACGGACGGACGGACAACCCGAAAACATAATGCCTCCGGCCACTTCGTTGGCGGAGGCTTCGTTGGCGGAGGCATAAAAATGGAAAACATATTCTGGTTCATCTAGATACAGGATTACTCACATGTCATTGGGGAACTGGTGATTGTTTGTTTCATCAAAGTTGGTCACATCGGTCTTCTGGAATGCCCAGCTAAATGTCCTCTCTCCAGCGCTTGTCACAGCATACCTAAATAAAGCAGGAGATATTGAAGCATTGTTAAGTCATTTAAAGAATTTGTTTATAAAAAGAGATGTGGTGTGCCAAGATTGGTAGTGCGTGCACTTTCCATTCGTGAGATCAAACCCTGACCACCACAGTTGCTACTCTCTACCCAGGTGTATAAATGGGGACCCGGTAGGAGGTGAAAGATTTTAAGTGAAGGATCTTCTCAATGCCCATAAGCGGCTTGGATGGAATGCTCTCGAGGGAGTGCAGATGGTGCCCACAATGTGTGCTGGTTTGCGTTGTATCCTATGACCTGGGTAATAATAGTGTAAAGCTCTTTGAGATGATATTGTATCATATTAGGCGCTATTATTATTGATATTGCTTGTCTCATCAATGTTGTAATCTCTCCAGCACTTGTCATGGCATACCTTAGTACAGAAAGCAGGTGCTTAAGTAATAAGCCACAATAGTCTTCATAAATTCCTTGCAATCACCCACTGTCAAATTGGACTCAGTATTAAAGCCTGCATTGAACAGAGCTTCATGAAACTTTCATGCCACAATAAATTCTGATTTGTATTAATTCAATATTAATAGAGGGCAATTTCAACTTGTCCAATAGGCATTATATTCAATATCAAAGTCCATACCAAATCGACCAAATATAAAACAACCTTTGATCATTGTAGTAGTGAGAAAGAAAATCATTAAAGAGAGACCATTATTAACTAAACATTACAAAATATGTGCAGTAGTAAATAAGAACAGAATGAAGCTCGTCACACTACTACACCTCAGAGTGTGTGTAAACAATCTCACCTGTACTCCTTTTTATCCCGGCTGCCCACCCAGTACTCAATCACATTGACATCGCTGATCTCCTCCAGGAAGAAGAGTGTGCAGTCTGCCGATTCGCACTCCATGCTGAAGACAAACGACACCGTCCCGATCTCCTCCGCCCGCCCATCGAAGTAGCTCACGTCCTTGTTGAAGCCAGTGACCGCGAGGTCGAGCACGAGGTAGACGTCGTCGGAGTGGCCGTGGGCGGTGTGGATGAAGTTGTCAGCTAGCACCCATCCCACGCTGCTCTTACACCCATAGTTGTCTGTAGCAAGGTTTAAGATTACAGCGATAAATGCCGAGCAAATAAAAGTTGGCTGTGGCAGGATTCAATCCAGCAACCCCCAGATAAATGTTACAGTGCTCTTTGAATGGACAATTAAAGTTCAGATTGTATTCTTCAAAACATAGTATAGATATTTAACAAGCTTCCTGCATTAATACATATGAAATCAACATCTCTGAACATTTACGAATATTCAATTGGATAATAGGTACAAAATGAAGAAAAAAATAACCATAACAATGTGTTTCCGTAGAAGCTGGAGAAAGGAGAAATGAGAGGGGATAGGGGGAATTTAAGGAAGCAAGTTATTGAAAAGGAAAGTAAGTCATTATAAACATTATTAATGTGCATTTGAGACGGTGTGTCTGCGTGCATGTGGGCGTTGTTGCAAACTTGTACATGAGCATAATAGTATGCATAATACATAATGATTGTAACAATTAATTCTGTCCAAGTTTGCTAGACGTAATTTGGCCAAACTCACCAGTAGTGGCTACACAAGAGGCCTCCATGTTGGGTGGGAGGGCCGTCCAGTAGGAGAACACCATGCCATACTCTGGAGTCGTGTTGGCTGGGCAGTCCTGGCAGGCTGGCAAAATAAAATCATACATTAAATTAAAATTATTTGCAATAATATACATATTAGACTTCAGGAATTACCTAAATAGGCTATTTTGTTAATGTTTATCTCTAATTTTGCCCTTTTTAGTATTTGTATGGAGATTTTGAATGTCATAATTACAAAGCGTTTCACACACAAATGAATGAGAAACTACACCTTTTTCTTTCTTTGATTTTTGTGTGTGTCTTGTTACCTTAAAATGTCATTTGACACCCCAACAGTAGTCAGACCCTACAGGAAATAGTAACAAAATGCTGTGGTGCGAGAATTTTGCACTCCAGAATAATTGTGAAAATCAAGGAGTGGGGCCTTATCCGTCCCTGTGTTTTTAGGATATTTAATTGAAACTTAGAACTCTGGAAGATTTTTCAAACTCAGAAAACTGTCATCCCATTCTACTAGAGATATACATGTATATCCAAGGGCTTTGATGTTGACATGCCTCAATCTCACTAGACACAGTTAACAAAAATGAATCTAATGGGGGCTTATTCTCCCGGTAACAGCCACGCTTGTCTAAGCCAATTCATTACTTGGCTTTCGGGGAGCAGCATTACCCACCATACTGATTATGGCACCGCCCCTGACCAGAGCTGCCAACCTCTAGAACATGAAATCAATACTCTCAAGGCTCAAAATCAGTAATTTGGGGAAGAAATCAGTAATTTCCTACGCGGCTCTATGAACTATAAGTTTAGTGAAACGGTTTAATACACGACGGTTAACCGACCGTCATCGGCAAAAACGTTTAGCAGAACGGGTAACCGGAAAAAAAAAAAAAAAATGGCACGTTTAACCTTGCTAAAGTGAAGGTATTTTACATGTATCACAAATAAACAAAACAAATAAACAAATGGTAAGAGAATTAATGATAGGGAGATTGAAAAAACGGACAGATATCGGATATATCCGGGGGAAAAGAAAAGGAAAAAAAAAAAAAAAATCAATAATTTTTTTTTCTTTTTTTCCCCCCCCTTAATTTTAAAGCGGCATTCCGTATTCCCGTAATGGTTGTCAATTTCCGTACCAATTACGGAAAATCCGTACTAGTTGGCAGCTCTGCCTGACCCTTAAGATGCTGTTAACGAGGGACACACCTTCACCACCTGCACAGTGCACCTTGCACACCGTATATGGTGCACGGATAACCATCATCATCATGTCACTAGGAGCACCAAACAGCACACAACACAGCACAGGACAGTGTTTACGCTTTTGGGAGAGTAAAGCCTGGCGCAGACAGAGCTGACTCGAGCCGTTTCGACTGGTATTCAGTCGGATCGGCTCTGTGTGCATTGCCGCACGACATTGCCAGTCGGAAGCCAGTCTGGCCCACATTGAATTGGCCGCGACTGAATCGGCCGACTGTGGCTTTCAGTGAGGTAGAGTCGGCCCTGGTGGTGTCACTACACATTGACGAGGTGTACGCATGATCGTTAAGAATTTCAAGTACAAACGGGTCTTTGTAGCATATGTCCAGTTGCTAACATTCTGTCTACGCCGAGCTTTACTCTTCAACATTCAAGGTTCAAGGTTTAAGATACTTACGCTGTGTGCCATCAGAGTACTGATTGCGCGGGCAGAATCCGCACTCGGTGCTGTTAAAGATGGACATCCCAGGATTACATGGCGGACACACCTCCATCTCACCAGACACAGGAAGTGCCACAGACTCTTGCATGTTGGGATTGCACAGTTGAGGCTCAATCCACTTGTACATCACCTTTGTCTGTTAGCAGAGTAATGCAAGAGAAAAGGAGTGATTTTGATGCACCGGTATAGCAATCCTGAAGTCTCTTGCTTGATCCCAGCATAGCCATATTTTCTTAGCACATTTTCATTCATTTAATTTTATTCCTGATAAGTTTCCTCTACTAAGAGATATTTTGTTAAATTTAACATTTTGGATTTATCAATTTGCATTAATTCATCATACATATAACAAATTAAAATGACTGGTAAAGGAAGATTAAAGGGACTTAGTAACATTGTCCAAATCCTCAAAATAAAATTTTAATTCTAGCGGTTCCCTTATACATGTACATGTACCTTGTTGTATTTGTATTAACAATAAAATCACGGGACAGGTTTCGGTTTTTCAAATTTCCCTTTCGTTACAAAGATATGTATGATTGAAGTATTCAGATAAGAAAAACTCCGGGCGAGTTTTTCTTCTGTGTACAAAGGGAGTGCAGTGAGTTATTGAATATCACTTTGCATTTTCGCTCATTACTTGGCCATACAATGTCCATTTGACTTGAAATTTTCACACAATACCCTGTGGACATATGAGATAACAACAATATACATTGCATCAACCATTCATCACTTTTTGCACATGTCAACAAAGTTACTAGATCCCTTTAACTATTTTTATTCTTGAATAGGAGATTATTGACTTTATTAAAGGGAACTAGTTACATTGTCCTAATCCACAAAACTTACTTAGAACTCTAGTTGTTCTCTCATACCTTGTTTTATTTGTATTACCAAAGAAATTTACTACTGAAGTGTTCAGATTTGTAATTATCTACTGGAAAGTTATTACAGTGTACAAAATCAGTGCAATGAGTTTGTGAATATCACTTTGCATTTTTTGCTCATTACTCGACCATGGAACATCCCTTTAAGCTGAAAGTTTCACACATTACTAAGTGGATCACAAATATAAACATGTTATCAACCATACATCAATTTTTGCACATGTCTGAACAAAGTTACTATATCCCTTTGATATACTTTTGCTTGCCAACGGCAACTTGTAACCATTTATTATGATACTATGATCATGTTTCCTTATTCAAAGCATCTATCAATTTTGTTTTAAATGTGTTAATGTATTAAATGCCATCATCGCAAGAGTCTTCAGTAGCAATAAAATGTATTAGATATTTGTCACAGCTATTATTTTTTTTGTGGAAATGCAAAGCAACTGCTTTACCTGGTTCTGTGGGTTGCATGGACTATGCATCTTGTAATAGTCATGCTCTGAGCATGCTTTTTTGCTGGTACATCGGGAAGAGCCGGGAACTGATGGAAAATAATTTTTTTAAAAGTTAGATCAAACTATATAATTAAAACAAAATAAACACATATCAAATTTATTTAAACACGATTAACTTCATTATTTGTTTTCTGACATTTTTTGGCAAATTTATTTAATATCTCTATTGATGAATTTTGATCAATAGTGCAAATATGAAAAACTTGTTGAACATTCTTAAAAAGTTTGTCTCTGTTGACTTATTTTGTCATGAAATACAAGTATAAGTTATTCTAACAAAAGGGAAGGTTTACACATGGCCTTTCATAAAACAGTGATCTATGATGCAGTCATACTAGGGGGTGTATTCTGAAATTGATTTTAAGCTACAATCCATTGTATCCACGTCACTAAAATATTTAGACAAATCGGTATCCTGAAACTGTACTTAAGGAATAGTGATTAGCCAAAATATATTTTAGCGACGTAGATACAATAAATTTGAACTTAAAATCGTTTTCAGAATACATGTTCATCCCCAGGGTTGCACTTAACCGCCTTTACAAGTCCAGCCATTGTGTTCCAACCGCAGAATATTGTCCAAAAAAAGTTCACAAACACATTGCGCATTGTATTTGCTTTGACTTTGTAACGTACTATACAGTTTTGTAAAGCTTGCATATCAATCAAACTGAATAGATCATGGCCTTGGGTATGTCATTCATAGCAGCAAACCAAGCATAACACATTATCATGATACACTGTCTACTTCTTTGTGTGCCATCAATAATCCAGAACCTTGCTTTGAATTTTTGAGAAAATAGTTATTTATTTAAAAGTGACACCTTATACTCACATTGTTTTTTTTGCTTCTTCACGCATTTAAATGTCCCCATACTAAAGTTGAATTTTGCATTTTAGTTTCAAATAAATGGATTTGTACAGTAACCCTTTATATCAGATTAGTATAGTATTATGTGAATTATATATAAATAAATTATGCGATATAAAACAATACAATCAATACGATTCCTAATATCAGTAAATATCAAACTAAAAGCAGGGACCTAATATATAACCATGCTATTCAACATACATGAAAGTTTGCATAATATTAGATTTCTATAGCGTCTAATATAAAAATCATCTCGAGGCGCTTTACAAATATAAAATACCTATATATACATAAGTTTGCTTAAATCAACAAAAAGTGTACTTACATAGAACTACAGTACCGTACATATTTAACTTATATTCTAAAGTGAACTTATTTCTTTGTATTGGTCTCACCTGAATATTCTGTGGTCGTGTCACACTGTGTGCAGTTGGAGGATCCTCCCTCAGAGTATGTATTGGCCTCACATTCATCACACCTATCAATAAATGATGATAATAATAATAGACTTTTACAGAGCGCAAATTGCAAAGAGCTTATAAGCACTATTATTACTACCCCGGTCAACGGATGCACACTTCTTTTCATTTTGAGACAACATACATTTTAGTAATCACTTACGTCACATATTTTTGTAATTTTAATGGGCATTATACATTATGTGTTGCCAAAAGCAAACCACGAGTCAAAACAATATAAAATGCAAACAGACCTTCAGTAAAATAAACAAATACTGATCATTTGACATAATAATGGTCAATATTTAAAAAAAAAAGAAGGTATGCACTCATACTTTTGTTAATTTAATAAATTATATTGAATCACGTATCTAAGATTGTCTCTACATTAAGTAAATGTCACTGGAGCTCCAAACCCTTCACTTGTTGGTAAAAATTACTCTTTCAAGTCATGAGAAAGGCATTTGATGTCTAAAAAAATCAGACAACATTTGGCAAAGATATGATTGTTTTAATTTTTCAAACATAAGTCTTTGACATACATTATGTGAACTTAAATTGCCCATTTCTTCAAAACATGAATTGCCGACAAGTGCAGGGTTTTGCTATTATATCCAGTAACAAATATTGTCTTACCAAAAATGAGGCTTTTTAAATCAACACCACTTGTGTCATTTTCAAGTTCATAACATTTTCTAACACATACAAATAACTTGTCATTTTTTACTCTTGAGTTAAGGTTAGTAAGTTTGGGTTATAAGGGCTAGAAATTAACCATTTTCCATAGTAGCTCTGTCAGGCCAGTAAAAGCAGATTCCATCCCTAAAAGGTGCGCTAGACTTCAAAGAAAATACTCATGAAGTGATACGGCGGTATTTTTGCACGTTGTGGAATAATCACACAACACATTTATGAAGCATCAATCAGGGGGAGTGTATTCCACCCCCCTTTTCCCCCTCTTACGGTTAGTACATAGACAACCAACCATATGTCTCTTTTATGGGCAATTCAAGCCAAATGCAAACAACTTCATGGAGATGAAAACAAAACAAAAGGTGACCACCGACCTTGATGCGCCAGCGGCTGGTGAGAAGGTTCCGGCGGGACACTTGGTGCATTCCGAAGTGTACTGGAGCCCCATCACCTCAATGCTCTTGATGTAGACTCGGGGGATCTTGAAGGAAGTGCCCAGGAAGAGACCCTCGGACTTCCAGGTTATCACATTCAATCCTGCACTCAGGTCCAGCTGAAAGAACAATCAGTTGAATATCATTCATGAAAGTTTGCATGATCACAGGTAAATGATACACTGGCTGGATAGATGGATCAATGTGTGTTACAAGTTACATTCGATGTTCAAGCTTAAGCGATAGAAGCATCTAGGCTTGATTTTTTTATTATTAGAATGTGGATTGTTTCCCCCCATGAATCTAAAAATGCCCAGGATAGCAATTAAGGAATTAAGCAACAGATTTGACAAGTTATGGGGTATGGAAAATGTGTGTAATACCAACATCTGTTTGTCTCAACCTGGTTATAAATATACATTCTCTGATAAGAAAGCTGCCAACTGAGATACAATGTACATGTACATCTTTTTTTTAATTGCTCGATCCCTGCACTTCATCAGTTGACTCTGCAAAGTCTTGAATTCTGTTTTTTCTTAATACTTTCATAAAGTTCACAGGTACCTTCAATAGTTTCACAAATGAAGATTAAACTTTTAAACAAGAGAAAAGTGTTGAAAACTTTGGTGATTTAATTGACTCATTACCTTGATTGACTTCCACTGCCCTTCACCAGTCGACTGAACAGCGCTGGCACCGTTGCTATAGTCTGTGTTCTGACACAGTTCATTGTGTACCTAGCATGCATCAAAGAGACAAATAAAGAATGAATGAAAATGAGCACCAAAAAAAAAATCTGAAATCGAACCCGTGACTTCTGGATTGCTAGGCCAGAGCTTACATGTAACCATCGAGCGACAAAGACCCTTGAATGGGGGACATTCCCATGAAACCCTTCTCATTAACATAACATTTATAAAATACATAACAAAATACATTACTTGCACTGAAACAAAATTATACATCATGTTTTCATTGGATTAAAATACCATGATAAGAACGTAATTCAGCATTACAATAATATTTATGTTTGATCCTATCAAGTATATCAGATCTCTTCTTTGAGTATAAACATTTCTTTACAAATTGAATAATAATAAACATTTACACAGACTTCTACATCTTGTGATAAAATAATGATCATTCTAATAGCATATGAGCCGACAATGCATCTATCCTTACCACTACAGTGAAGTCTTACCATTGTAAGGGGAGTAGATGAAGTAAGAGAGAACCAAATTATGACTATATTAATACAGCCAAACCTATATGTATAGTGACCACTTATGGGAAACAAACAAGTGGCCACTATAAACTGGTGCCCTCTACAGACAGATTCAGTGTTTCTCTGCGTGGGATAACTTGGGCAAGTTGGTTGCTATGGACAGGTGGACGCTAAGACAGGTTTGTGTGTATAATGATATAAACTGGGTTCCAAAAGAAACTTATCACTTTTTCAGAGCGACGCTCACTAAAATCCATAGCATCAAATTGAATCATATTTAGACACAGATAAGCTATCATTCTCCTTATGAAGCATATCCTAAACATATAAAAGTTTGCTTTCACAAAAAATGAAAAAAATGCGATGGAATCACTACATAGTCCAGTAGTTATCTCTAGGGCCTAGAAATGTTCATAAGTCCAATGTTTTTTTTGCTATTCATGTTCTACATGGTTTATAGAGAAAATTCAGCTTTGTTGCCACCTCGGCAACATTGAGCAATTTTTTTTATACGCATTATAAAGATAATGAGCTAATTTGCATATTTCTGAAATAAAGTCAGAGGTCATTTGCTATCTAGGAATAGTGCAAACATAATGAAAACTATTATTTAAAGGTGTTTTGGGGTAATGAATTCATTTCCGGTGCCCATTTGCATTTACCATATGGGCAACACCCTGAAATCCAAGATGGCTGCCCCTAATTTGCATATTTATGAATATTATGGGTTTTTGGTAGTTTAATCCATTCATGAGCAAAAAGTACAGGATTTTATGTTTCAATCATGTTCTACATATGTATTAAAGATATTTAAGCTTTGTTGCCACCTGGGCAACAATCAGCAATGCATATAATTAGCATAATTAGGTTTTTCACCTAATTTGCATATTCTCATAAATCAAGTAAAATCGTATATATTGTGAACCCGAAAACTAGAAATTACGAGTAATACCTCTTTTCCAAGGTTTTTGGGGGCAACAAATCCATTTCTGATACTTATTTCAACACAAAACCATGGCAACGCACATAAATCCAAGATGGCCGCCTTTGGCTTTTGCAAAGAGAGAATGTTATTAGTCTGTTTGATCGCATTTATTTCATAAATGTATTATTTTTTACTGTTAAAACCAAACTGAATTGTGAGTCCAGTATTCTAGTTGCCTATTCCAATGATTGAAATTTAAAAAAAAGGTCATCCCGAGCTTTTATAACCAAAAGAAGGAATACTTATATCCTAGCTCGACTAATTTTGGGATCGGCCATCTTGGATTTATATGGGTTGCCATGGAGATAAGTCGAATTAAGTATCATAAATGGATTTGTTGCCCCGCAAAACCTTGGAAAAGTGGTATTACTCGTAATTTTTAGTTTTCGGGTTCACAATACATACGATTTTACTTGATTTATGGGAATATGCAAATTAGGTGAAAAACCTAATTATGCTAATTATATGCATTGCTGATTGTTGCCAAGGTGGCAACAAAGCTGAAATATCTTTAATGCATATGTAGAACATGATTGAAAAATAATATCCTGTACTTTTTGTTTATTAATGGCCTCAGCCACCAAAAACCAATCATATTCATAAATATGCAAATTAGGGGCAGCCATATTGGATTTCAGGGTGTTGCCCATATGGCACACGCAAATAAGCATCGGAAATGGATTCCTTACCCCAAAATACCTTTAAATAATAGTTTTCATTATGTTTGCTCTATTCCTAGATAGCAAATGACCTCTGACCTTATTTCAGAAATATGCAAATTAGATCATTATCTTTATAATGCTTATAAAAAAAATTGCTCAATGTTGCCGAGGTGGCAACAAAGCTGAATTTTCTCTAGAAACCATGAAGAACATGATTAGCAAAAAAAACATTGGACTTATGAATTTCTCCAGGTCTAATACACGACATATAGAACCGTCTACTGGACTAACAGGTCAATTTAAAAAAATCACAGAAACTGCTCGCTGCGAACCTCCACGAAAGGCGGTCTATTCAGAACCTTCAATAGCTATTCATTCAACTTCAAAGCGGGTTATGTAACCACTAGACTGGCTATTGTCCGTACCGAGCTCTGTGCCTGGAAGGCGAGCAGTTTCTGTGATTTTTGAAAAATTACCTCTTGCGAAGTCACCTTATTTTATTCTTTGTAGAGTAAAGCAAACATAATTTTTTTAGATGAGCTTGCTAAGGGGTATTATAGCTAATCTATGCCCAAATATGATTAATTGTTATGCTTTGGATTTTTATGTGTGTCGCTCTGAAGAAGTGATAAGTTTCTTTTGGAACCCAGTTTATAATCGGACTATAGCGGTACAACCTCTACGCAGGAACTTTAAATGATGAACTGTACATTGCTATCTGAACTGAAGATGTATTCTTACCGCAACAGTGAAGTATGTCATATCCGTAGCCAGGGAGTAGGTGAAGTTGACGGATCCCTCCTTTGCCAGGGTGGCTGTGTAGACTAGTCTTGCTGAACAGGTGTTTGCAGGGGAACGGATGAAGTTACCTATGGGTTCCCATAGAGACCTGAAGGAGTTGTAAAGCAAAAGAAAGTGGAAAGAAGGGTGGAGGTAGTAACAACACTGTAAATGAGTTTCCCAAATAATGAAATTAGATTGAAATGCAAAAGAATACAAAAATCCTGGGGGGAGAATGTTAGTGACCATAATTTATTTTGATACTGCTCAGGAAGATACTCCACCATTCCATGAGGGCTAACATTTCCACCACACTCATATGTAATGTCATCCACTTGAATAGACCCTACCCATCTAAATCGTAAAGAACCATCTGAATATTGTGTATGAATGGGGACCCAGTAGCAGGTGATTCTCAATGCCCATGACCCTCTTGGAAGTAATGCTCACCAGGGAGTGGAGATGGTGCACACAATGTGTGCAGGCTGTCATCATATCATTTGCCCGGGATAACAATAGTGGCAGCATCAAGAGATGAAACTGTATATTCGGTGCTTAAATCAAACCTAATTATCATAATTGCATAATTCATATTTTTACAAAATATTTCAAACTGTTGAATATTATTTGATACTTACCCATTACATGACTCGTCCTTATCTGAGAAGTAGAAGGCCGAGGAAGAGACAGCAAAATCAGCGGGCAGTTCTGTCCAGTCTATGTACTTGACCCCTCCCCCTAGCGAGTACTTGCCCGCTGGACAGTCACTGCATTCACCTGTGTCTATGTCCAGGAACTGACCAGGTTCACAAGAGTAGCCTGCGCAAGAAATTAAGACAAGTCAAACATACATTGATTAGACTTTTAATTTCCAATTGCAGGGTTGTTCAGGGAAATAAAGAGGGCAGCAGATCCCACTGGCAAATGCCGCCTTGGAAACAAGGTGCCTGTCCGGTAAATTAAATGGGCAAAGTAGGAAATATAATTTAAAAGGTAGCTCAGAGTCGTAAATCAGATGCGAGGTGCCATCTAGTGGACGCCTTTTGCACATGCATGCCTTTCGCACGGTGTGAAAACACACTGGTGACCAGCTCAATGTTGTGCAAGGCGTACTAACAAGCGAAGATCAACATTATGAATCGCGGCGAAGCATCCCCATGAATGATGATCCTTAATACCCAACATTTCTTTCTTTTTTTCATTGTTTTTTGCTGGTCTTTATCATCCTTTTCCTTTTCACATTTTATCCTATTTTTTCCTTTGTCTATTATTGTTGTGATCCCACATTTCCTGCGGCTGATTGTTGGTCTATTATATTTTTTGTGTTTGCCAATTATGGTCATATTGTGTAACAATAACTTTGTCTAAAATGTTTTTTACAATGGCAATTGTCAATTAGCCATATACATCAGGTAATTGTTTTTTGTATTTATTATTATATATTATTTTCAGACTCCTGTTAAGGTATCCACGAATTCATGTACGGGGTATCATGGGGCATTTATTTAGATTAAATATTAATGTTAATATCTAACACACATTTTATCAGCTGAACAGATGAATCAGAATTGATGCACACGGAGTACACCAAATTAAAGAAACCAAAATAAAATCAGATCAAACTGGATTCAGACAAACTTGCTTTAGACCAAAATGCCACGATAAACCCCAGAATAGCTCAAACTCACATGTATGGGGACAGGTAGAAGGGGAGGGGAACGGGATACTCATATCCAAGCTGTAGACCTCTAGATAATCTTATTTAATGAAATATATTTTAACACTCTTTGAGTACCATTTTTGTCTCTGATTCTCTGCTAAAAATCATATGAACAGACTTGTGTTGACTGAATACATCAGTTTCCAATTTGCATCAACATTAATTCATTGTGGATAATTAATAAGGACATTGCAAGTGCTAATATTTGCACATATTGTAATAAACGCCCAAGAGTGAGAAGCTGGCAAACAGTCAGCTGGAGAAGGTGACTCATTGTCTCATTCAGAGTGAAATCTGATATGTCACATGATCCTCTTCGGACACGCACTCGCATATCCTTACAAATAAATGCGTTATTGAGAAAAAGCATTCTAGAGTATTATGGGAATAAATGCACAGCTAAGCCATATGGCCCTCTTTTATAAATGCTTAATTCTAAACAAAGGGCACAACAATGATGATTTATTAATGAGCCATATGCTAGATACAGCTTTGAGGTTTGGGAATAGAAAATGATAGTGCAGGAGATAAGGGTGCAAAGGGTGCAACCCCCACATACACACACTACTAAAAAAAATTTATTTTTTATTAATTGTTGGTTGTCTTTCTTTGAATTGTAGCGTTGCTCCAAATTGCATATATATTTTATTCTCTTATTATCACACTAAGTTACAAGATATTGTTAATTGTTGCAGCCCTAAATTGCAAGTATGCTGGATGCAGTTGAGTGTGTAGATTTAATGGCCTTGTACGAATAGAGCTCTACTAATTACAACACAACTATTACCATCATTACATTTTTGTTAATCAAGGTGACAAGTATGGCATGCTGCATCTATATCTAATTAGATAATGGACATGTAATGCAAGGATTTTCATTTCCATAGTATATCTTTTTACTCTCTAGACTTTCCACTTGAATTATGTTGGAGATATGGATTACATGTATACGTTAAGAACAAGTAGTTTATTAATCCCTATATAATTATGTAGAAGTCAAGTCTTTCAAAGTGAGCATACTAGACATAGATCTATACAAAAGTAACATGAATAAGATCAAACTTGATGTTATGAGATATCATTTTTAAAGGAACACCACAGAAATGTATACACACACACGTATGATTTGAGCTGTGAGAATGCTTTAAAGGGTACCACCACCCAAAAATAATATTCTTATTAAGGAAAGGTAACATCTTTAGTATTCCATTCCATCAACAAGTTCACAAAAATATGTTTCCAGAAAAAAGAAGAAAAAAAATTGGAAACGCATCACCATTCTAAAGCATGCGTTCATGCGGTCTGAATTACGCAGACTGCTATGTGGGCGGTGAATTGCAATGTGTGCAGAGCGAACGAATCGCCCGGGAATTATTGTTTACAAACGTGCGCGTGAATAGCATTGGCGCACTCGCAAATGGTTGGCCCGTATGGAACCAGGAAATAGCAGTGGTTCCGTAAGTGGTGGAAATTAATTGCTTCGTTTATGAATTACACAACCCTTTGCAAAATGTTGGGTATCTATTTGATATCACAAAACGGTACCAAAACATATAATAATGTGTTGTTCTTTGCCTGGTGGTCCCCTTTAAATTTTAATATTTTACCAAATTCATGATGCAGGATACAAGTATACAATTTAAATTGCCAATTTCAGAAGACTTCTTAAAAAAAAAAAAATTCTAAGGGAGTTTAAATTCAAATTGGCTTTAATGGTAAACCAATATCACTAATCCTGTCATCTAATTTATCATTTAATCATAAAAGCCACATGTTTTGTTAATGTTGGTTGTTTAGAATGACAAGATGATATTTAGTGCTCTCTTGAAAAGTGCTCAGTTTTTTACTGAAGAGACTAACTGTGTAAATAATAATCTTACTGCAATGTACCTAGTATGTTGTGTGAAAGATACCAACATTTCCATCAGTTTCTTTGAATGTAGGACAAAGGGGAAGCTGTTCAAAACTGAAAATGATATTTGTAAAATAGGCATTTCCAGTTTCCATGGTAACTCGCGTACCATTTTATTGATGCTGACTACTTCATTGTGCTGTAACCCCATTATTTTGATGGAATTGTAGGCTGATTTTATCCCTGAGGACTAAGTATATATATATGTGCACTACTGTCCAACAAGACAACAAAAAAGACCAACAGCTCTGCTACCTTTAGGTACATTTGGGGATGAGTCCAGTTTGGTAACTTGCATTACAAAAAATGACTAAAAAACAATTCCGGGTATAGTACCTAGATCTGTGAAATGTCCAAATGATTTAGAAATAAACTACAGGATACAGGAATTATCGGTAACTTGTGTTACATTTTGTCCGTAGTTCTTTTTTCATTAATTAAACAATATGATTTGGGGCACTCAAAACATAACAAATTTTCATCAGAAAAGATTGCTGTGATATTCAATCATCCAACTTGGTACAGGAATAACGAAAATACCAGAAAAGGTTGTGAAAAATTAAGAATATCTTTTTTTTTAAATTCACTGTGTAGTCCCATGTGTAAAGTGTAAAGTTTAATGTATGGTTTCAGTTTCTCCTAGAAAGAGACATCCGAGAAAGAAAAAAGGTTTATGAAATGAAAGATATTAATTAGAGGATCATAATTTATGAACAAATAATCCAGAAACAATCAATAAGATTTGAATTAGAGCCAATTATTTTTTCAGTTCACGCCCACCTTCCCGTGGATATGTAAATAATAACCCGCCAGTAGCATTATAACTCCTATCATATTTCTATACTTGTTTCTATTGTATTTCTGCAGCATTACATGTAATGTATCAGCACCCAGGATATTAATCACAAATCACATCTATACTGCAGTCATATGATACCCTAATGGTAATTAGAGGGTATGAATAGGACATTTGCAGGTACACTGTATTATATACCTCCATTAATGTGTAATATTCTGATTAATACCACGGAGCCAAAGGCCCTGTTTAATAAGTTCCATGCATTGTTTATGACTTTTGCAAAGTGTTGGTTGTATTAACAATGCTACCAAACATATAAGCTTGTGTTGCTCTTTGTATGGTGGTCCTCTTTAAATCTATTGGACAAGAAATTTGCAAAATATGTCATCAAAATACCAAATGGATCAACATTTCTGTGCTATGCATTGCCTGCAAATTTCTTGAAGTTCAGCACCAGAAACACAATTTATCATTAAAAAAAAAACAATTCACATAAACCAGGAAACTGGACAACTGAAACTTATTCCACATTTAAATAATTTATTTGAATATTTGCCCCTCCCCCCATACTATAATCATTAATTTATTGTGTGGTGGTGGGAGGGAGGGGGGGGGGGGGGGGGGGGGGGTCATCCGAAAAATTAGAATGTGTGCTGGTTCTTCTTCGCTACAAAAATTGTGGAAACAAGTTTGTGTAATTAATTGCTTTGTGTATGAATAAGTGAGAATAACACAACCCTTTGCAAGAGTAAGACATTGGAGTATTGGACATCTATTTAATATCAAATAACTGAATATTATACTAGTTATAAAACAAATAAGCCTATGTTGTACTTTCCATTTTGGTCCCCTATAAAAAGCCTTTCTTGCAGGTAGCCAAATTGACATTCTGAGCACTGTCATCAACCTGTGTGTTGTAGATCCTAATTCTTTGGCGGCCAATGAAAGATTTCTAGTGGCCAAATTAAATTTCCGATGGCCATTAGCACCGGGGCCACTGTTAATGGCAAATATAGGCAACCCCTGATTCATGAAGGCTAAGCATGTTCTTGAAACCATACAAAACTCAACTCTTTATTTTCTTTAAAGCCAAATGTTGGTTTTAGGCAAATTACCGAAGATAACTTTATTGGCCAAACTAATTGATTAGTATTGTTGAAATAGTATAACAAAGGGCTTGTGTGGAAAAATCTGAACCTTAGTATCGTTAAATTAAGAAATATCAGTCGAAATGTGTATTCGTGCTGCTGACATTGGGTCTAAATTCACCACCAGTTCGGCCCGTTAAGCCGGCGTAGCTATACGCTCATTCGTGTCCAGAGTGCACATGGTTGAAGATTTATTGGCATTGCACGCAGCCGCGAACATGCGGTATAATTCTATCAGCGGCTGATAGTTCTAATTTCAAAAATGTTATTGCTTAAATATTCAATTTCAATGCAGTTTGTGTCCAAATCTTTACAATTACATTAACAGATAAGTTATATATTCTTTCACATGGTTGGTGAAAAAAGCATATTTTGTCATTTTTTGTGGGTGGGGTGTTTCCCAGTACTAGTGCTGTAACCGATCATCGGATCGGCATGCTGATCACGATCCGATCATACATGATCGGAACGTTTTTGCCGATTTCCGATCATGCAGAAAAAATCGGAAGATCGAATCGGCAAAAAAAAAAAAAAAAAAAAAAAAAAAAAAAAAAAAAATCTGTTTTTTTTTCTTTGGAAAATGATCCCAAAAAACATATTTTGGGAATATAAATGAATACCAAAGCAACATATATCCATATTAATAAGCCCAAGGTAATCTTGTATGGGTATGCTTTCATTTAAAACTGAT
>JBAMJV010004688.1:0-30384 GCA_037951105.1 Echinarachnius parma
GGTGATCCCACCCCACGAAGCTCCTGTCCCCGTTAAGGAAGATTCAAACAGATGAATCAACTCACAGGAACGAACATGCGAGGGTATAGCTTGTAATGAGAGTTTATATAGGAATATCTTAAATGCAAACAATCACAGTAAAGCGTTCAATATACGCCTACATGTACTCACTAATATCAACGTGTCTTGCACCCCACCCCCCGCCCCCCCCCCCCCCCCCCGTTCGTCAAGTAAACGTTTACCACCCTGACACCTCTCTGGGTTGCATTAATTTCAGCCACTGGTAGCCTTGATACATGTGTGTTTATTGTTTTAATACAATGGTTTCACTGTGTTGTTCGGTTTTAAAGACTCAGGAAAAGGGTAAATGGGGGTGTTTGTAACGGTATAATAAGCTTTGTTATGTGCGACACAAATTGTTATTGTTCATGCAGACATTAAATTCGACGTTTATCGACTGGACAACCTGCTCCTTCGGTAACACGTTATGCATGTAACATTGCGAGATCATTCATCCACCCACTGAACAAAGCTATACATGTATACATCCAGCGTGCTTTGACAACAGACATTGCTTGCCTGACTCTTTCATAGAAAATCAGTGTGTGATGAAGCAAGAACGATAACGTGTGTTCATTCAAACTTAACAAATATAGACCTGATTGTGTCGTGTCGTGTGTCAGGTTCGTATTACCAGGGTCAGATCCGGGAAGGTGCGGGGGACGAATGCCTCCTTTTTGTTGTTATATACTATATCTTTCACCTTTAACACAAATTATTACCTTTACATCCAGTTATACAAGAAAAGGCTATTCGAAATATTTAATTTCTTCTGATTCTGAATGACACTGAGTATATTATAATAATGCATTTATCACACTCCCCTTAAACTCAGCTACTACTGGACTCGCCCCTGCCCCTATAACAAAAACGCTACACAAATAGTAGTAGAATATAGCACCCTTTCCATGTTAAGAATCCTATCGGCAGTAAACGCCGAATGTTTAGATCACTAAAATTAATCACAGACAAGTGAGAAGAATTAAAAAGAAAGAAGAAAAATAGAAGAAAAAAATAATCAAAAAAAGAATTTTAGAAAGATGATGAAAACAGAAAATGATTATGAGAAACAAGAATCATGAAAAAAAGATGACACAACAAATAAATCACAGACAAGTGAAAAAAAAAAAGAAAAAGAAAAAATCTCAAAAAGAAATAAATGTACACAAAATGACGGCACCAAAGAAGATTCGAACCAGCTCTCACCAGGTTGATAGGTTTCGAAAACCATTTTTTGTTCCGATGAGACTGACTAACAAACTTCATACGTTACGAGGTTTTTGTCGTTCTATATCTCTTAACCTCCATGTCTACATTGGGTGATATTTGTTAAGTGCGAAAAAACACATGTTTTGTCTTTTCTATGAAAGGTCAGACAAGCATTGTCTGTTGTCAAGCTCTGATGTATGCAGAAATAGCTTCTATTCTGTTCAAGGGTGTGAATTATCTTACAAGGTTGGGGCAGGGTCTGCAAGGAACAATACGAATGTGCGTCGTACAAATAAAGCTTATTATACCGTTACAAACACTCACATTTACCCTTTTCCTGATATGAGTCTTTAAACTAGACAACAAGAAACCATTGTATTAAAAACAGTAAACAGCACATGGGCATACCATAGGCTGAATCAATGTAGTCAAAAGAGGTGTAGGGTGGTAAACGTTTACCTGACACCGGGAGGGGGGGGGGGAGGGGGGGTGGGGGCATGAACGATGATTAGGTCATGCTTAGGCCTACATTGAACGCTATATGTAATTTGAAATATCCTTATATATATTCATTACAAGATTGTCCTCTCATCTTCGTTCCTGTGAGTTGATTCATCTGTTTGAATTTTCACTAACAACGGGGACAGGGCTTCGTGGGGTGGGATCCCCTGTACACACCTCATATCAAATACAGTCATATTGTCTATTTTAGGCGGCTGTTTCATAGGATTCACCTTCATTATTATTCTCATGAATATTCAAATATTCATGACCATCATTTGCATTCCTGAATACTGTCTTCCTTTCGTAGTTTGGGAGCGCTCTTTAAAAACAAGACAGCAGCAAGACATCGATAGGTGCTTCACAGCGGGTTTCTACGGTAGGGGAACCCGGGGCAAAGTGGACCAAAAAAATTGGAACAACCAGAACAGGATTACAAAGCAAAGTAAAGCAAAACATTTGGTTTATACTTTTACCTTAGGACTACCACTAACAAATGACACTAACAATGATTCTCAAATAATCAGTTTTATTAAATGCTATGAACTTGAAAAAAATATTAAAAATCCTCTTTGCCCCGGACCTCCGGGGCAAAGTGAAACACGGAACGGGGCAAAGTGAAACGGAACGGGGCAAAGTGAAACGCTTCCCCCAAAGAGGTTGTCTTCAATGTCAAAACCATTTACCTCCTGGTGAATCATTGTAATATATGACCTTACACATATGTCCATAGATTTGAATTTCCTGTTTTAATTTAAAGGGAGAATGGAGTAGTAATGGTGTTCAGTGTGAAAAACTTGAATTTTCATGGTCTCGTTCGTTCTAATTCTTAAATGTAACACAATAATCGCATGACCGACACAATCATTCACGTTAATTATTATCATTCATTTTAACTGTAATAGTGTTATTTTGTGAATTGATACAAAAATTGCCTTGTCAGGGCCGGATCCAGAGGGGGGGGGGGGGGGGGGGGGCGTACGCCCATCTATATTTTGTCTTTTTTTAAAAGTCATCAAACATTCACGAGTTTGCGCCATTTCAAGCTAAAAAGTGCAAAAGATACCTCCCACACAACAACAAAAAACTCCCACCGCCCCCCCAAAAAACTTGCCCCACCCCCTCACAATTTTTACGCCCCTCCCCCTTTGTCCAGTTCTGGATCTGCCTCTACTTGTTATCCATCAAGAATCAACCAACACAAATGTCACTATAAGAAAAGTGGTTTGAAGTGTAACGTTTTCCAACCAACTTCCATCACAGTGTCGGGAGAGATATTATTTTAAAGCTTGGTCAACAATAACAAATCTCGTTGGCCTTATTTTGTAGTCCAGCAATGAAGTACATGTACTATTATTTTCAGATAATTAGTCTATGAAAGTTTTCTGATTGTTGAAAATTTTACTCAGGGTCAAATGTCAAAGTTCTCTCATTCTTAGCCAACCCTACTTTCCAATGTATCCTGCTCTCCCCTATACAGAGTGTCCCATACAAAAAAACATAGGTTTAAAGACATATCTTAATCTTAAACATTGTAACTTGAGGAAAACTAATTTTGCTGTCGCCAAATGGCTTCTCAACTAAGAACAAAAAGCAGAGACAGCAATAACAATTTGTTTTAGCCTTATTTTGCAGTCAAACAATTAAGTATAAGATAATCAGATAATTCGATTATGAAAGTTTTCTTAGTGTTGAAAATTTTACTCAAGGTCAAATGTAAAAGTTCTTTCATTCCTAACTAACTCCACTTTCCAACTATAATCCTGCTCTTCCCTATCCTATCATCATACGTTTAAAGACATCTCTTAATCTTAAAACATTGGTAAAATGAAGAAAAACAGATCATTTGGGGTAGCTAACTGGCTAAATTACTAGATTGTTATACTTCGCAAAAAAGGTAGACTGGATTGTCTTCACCATAGACATCATATTAATGAATTAAGTTACGGTCTTCACAAAGAAACCGTGATTTCCCCACACATCCTTGTGGCTTTGAACAAATTATTCCAAACAGAATTCACAGATAAACTTCTCATCACAACTTGGCATTGCACACTCTTCGTGTGCCCATTTGTGGCATGTTTCACACATAATCCATTGTTCTCCACTCCTAGATTCTGAGAAAAGACCAGAAAAATAGATACACGCAGAATCTTCATAATTTTGTGTTTTTTTACAAATGGACTTTCCTTTTCCCTTGCCTTTCCCTTCACTCTTTATATACAGGGGCAAAGTGGAATGGCATTCCACTATGCCCCATCCACTTTGCCCCGAACAAGTGAAATTGTACAGACATGCATTACTTCACGTGGGCCAATGATTACTAACGGTCCTACGATGTATAAAGTTAAGCTTAAGCCCATCCATCATTAATATGGCTTTCGTGATAATTCGGCATAAACACAGTATTTTAGCAGATAATATACTTATATTAATTATCGTTTTTTTATGTATGAAAAACGGATACTTTCCGTAAAAAGTACACGTACTGACGTATTCGCGCAACTCCGGTCAAAAACGATGCATCCTCGTTGCAGTGTTATTGGCACATGAACTTAGATAGATGGCAGCATAAACAAAAATTTACCGGGCGTGTTTCACTTTGCCCCGCGTTCCACTTTGCCCCGGGTTCCCCTACTTCAATCATACATATTTTTGTAACGAAAGGGAAATTTGAAAAACCGAAACCTGCCCCGTGATTTAATTGTTAATACGAATACAACAAGGTATAAGGGAACCGCTAGAATTAAAATTTTATTTTGGGGATTTGGACAATGTTACTAAGTCCCTTTAATTTATATAATGCAATTACAGCGGTGGGGGTGTGGCTGTGACGGGTACCAATTTCACGAACAATGTTGTATAACAATATGATGGATATAATTGATATGCGTATATTATATTACCATATTTACTTTTGAGTATTATATGATGTTCTACTCGAGGTGACATGTACCTAGACGTGACTTGGCTTACATCGTGAACAGTGCATGCTTTGGGCGAATTGGCATTTTTACATGCATGGGCTTGGTTGTAGATGTTGTAGTAATACTATGAGTAGCAGTAGTAGCAGTTGTTGTTGTAGAACAAGTAGTAGAAGTAGTAATATTAGAAGTAGTAGTAGTAGTAGTAGTAGTAGTAGTAGTAGTAGTAGTAGTAGTAGTAGTATTAGTAGTAGTAGTAGTAGTAGTAGTAGTAGTAGTAGTAAGTAGTAGTAGTAGTAGTAGTAGTAGTAGTAGTAGTAGTAGTAGTAGTAGTAGTAGTAGTAGTAGTAGTAGTAGTAATAGTAGTAGTAGTAGTAGTAGTAGTAGTAGTAGTAGTAGTAGTAGTAGTAGTAGTAGTAGTAGTAGTAGTAGTAGTAGTAGTAGTAGTAGTAGTAGTAGTAGTAGGTCCCACGCATCGGAGTGTCAAACATAATGATAATTTCTCAATCAGTCAATAAAACACATTTCATCTTCCTAACAACATACACAAACGTTATTGCACCACCTCAAAATCATAAAGACACATTGCATCCTCCAAAGAAAAGTTAATACGCCAGTGACATTCACGCATGACCGACTTAACATCATTCAGAGCACTTTATTCTCCCAACAAAAGCAATGCATTTTGCAACATTTCACTTTTTATATTGCCCCTTATTCGGGTGCCATGCACATTCCATGATAAAATATTCATATCAAATGTTATATCAATGTAAAGGGGGGAATACAAGCTTTCCAATGATTCCAAATTCATGAACGGTAAAAATGTAATAGGAGAGATATGAACGCTCAAGCTTGAATTGCGTAACTTTTTGTGAGGGGTTTATATATATATACATTTTGTTACAAATTACCAATACTGGTCCCATAAATGTAGTGTGTATTTATGATGAGGTAGTCCCACAAATGTATAAAGGACACAAACACACACAGTGCAGTGACTGACAACTGTATAATTATGAAGGACACAAACCCCCACATACTGCATAGGGGGTCAACGGGGTGGTGGTGAGGGGGCATATGTGACCCGTCCTACGTAGAAGAACCAAAAGTCGACAAAGTTGATTTTCTGGATTTGTATTTAGTTCGATTAAGCAATATCTAAGCTTTAATATGATATAAAGTTTGTCTCATAATGATTCTGCAACGCGGAGTTATTGACGCTTTTCTAAGGCAAATATTGAACGGTCTGGAAATAAGATGCCGAGAAAATAGCTCAAGAAACTTTACATCCATTTCGAAAGTGAAATTAGCGTTTTAAGCAGGCCATAAATGAACCGATTGCATGAATAGAATGTCGTAGCAACCTTTATTCAATTTTCTTGAAAACTTGCATATCAGTAAATATGTATGATATACACCTTCCCTCCAGAAACTGTTGAATATTATCCATGCATTGTAGAGTTATGAGCAGATTTAATTACAATTTAAGTGGGTTTGGAACGATAAACTGTACACATCGAGCACATGATACAATAGCGAGCACTTTCAGGTAACAAAAGGGGCTCCGCTCTGGCTCTGTTTATTGTTCGATTAATCGGTATTGACTGGCAGTTTGATTTTAGGAATGCAAACTTGCGTCTGGTGCGTAATGTAAAAACTATTACAAAGAACAGTATGTTGATACGTGAAAAGTAAAACGGGGTATCGAAGCTAGAAATTTTGGAGGGGGGCCCAGGTACCAAAGGGGGAGGCCCCAGGTACCAAAGGGGGAGGGGGGGGGGGGATCCGTTGGTACAGGGTTTGTTTTCGTTCTTTTGGCGGGGATGCCCGGGGATGTCCCTTAGAAAATTTTGAAACAGGTGTCTAAGTAACGGAGGCGAGCCTCGGTCAACTTCAAAATGAGGGTATATAAAAGAGTGGGATTGTGCTTTAGCCAACTTAAAACAAGCTCTAAATAGAGTTTATTTTTGGTTTTTTTTGGTGGTGTGGGGGGGGGGGGGGTATGCCTTATTATAAAATTATTATGAACTACTTAAATATTTAGTACGACAAATTAATTCTACATACGATTAATGAATGTTATGTTACAGGGCCCAATTCTTTAATCTATATAATACTCACACTCAACCAGTGGTGTACATAGTGTATGAGGTTGGAGGGGGGGGGGGGGGGGGGGGGGGTGGGTGTGCAGTTAATTGGATAGGACTTGGGTCGTATTGTCATAAACATACTTTGTCAAACTCAATAGGGCCACTATACAACTATACTATACTATATCAACATACTGTTCTTTGTAATAGTTTTTACATTACGCACCAGACGCAAGTTTGCATTCCTAAAATCAAACTGCCAGTCAATACCGATTAATCGACCAATAACCAGAGCGGAGCCCCTTTTGTTACCTGAAAGTGCTCGCTATTGTATCATGTGCTCGATGTGTACAGTTTATCGTTCCAAACCCACTTAAATTGTAATTAAATCTGTTCATATCTCTACAATGCATGGATAATATTCAACAGTTTCTGGAGGGAAGGTGTATATCATACATATTTACTGATATGCAAGTTTTCAAGAAAATTGAATAAAGGTTGCTACGACATTCTATTCATGCAATCGGTTCATTTATGGCCTGCTTAAAACGCTAATTTCACTTTCGAAATGGATGTAAAGTTTCTTGAGCTATTTTCTCGGCATCTTATTTCCAGACCGTTCAATATTTGCCTTAGAAAAGCGTCAATATCTCCGCGTTGCAGAATCATTATGAGACAAACTTTATATCATATTAAAGGTTAGATATTGCTTAATCGAACTAAATACAAATCCAGAAAATCAACTTTGTCGACTTTTGGTTCTTCTACGTAGGACGGGTCACATATTTCGTTACGAGGGGCACACATATCAGGCTTCCAGCTGACAAGCAAACACAGATAAAAAGGTTTTCACTCGTTTAGGTGGATTCAAATAATTATTTACAACATAAATTACATTATATAGAAGCCCGGGGGGTTTGTCCTCATAGAAAGGGGATATCATGCGTGACCAAGGACTTGCCAAAAGCACCCTAAACGAGTATTTGCGTGGTGCAAAAAATACACCCTAAGTAAGTATGATTATCGGTAATTTGATACCCTAAGCAAGTAATCAATTTTTTGTAAACCCCTAAGCAAGTATTTTTGATACCCTAAGCAAGTATTTTTGATACCCTAAGCAAGTAATCAATTTTTTTGTAAACCCCTAAGCAAGTTATAACTATTTTTGATACCCTAAGCAAGTAATCAATTTTTTGTAAACCCCTAAGCAAGTCATAACTATATTTGATACCCTAAGCAAGTAAACTTTTTTTTTGTAAACCCCTATTAAAAGCAAGTGATAAATATTTTTGATACCCTAAGCAAGTAAGCTGAGTTTTTGAGACCTTAAACGAGTAATTCATCTTTTTGAGACCCTAAACGAGTAATTCATCAGCCTAAAAAAGATACCCTTTTTCCTGATTTTGGGTGATTTTGAGACCCTATTCGAGATACTCGAGTATCTCGCCTGATCGTAAAAAAACACCCTAATTACTCGTTTTCTTGGTCACGCATGATACCCCCCTTTCAATGAGGACAGACCCCCCCCCCCCCCCCGGGTATAGAAGACATAATATTGGTGGGGTACCTTGGGGGGGGGGGGGTACGTAGGGGGCACACTGAACCCCCCACCGTCAGGACCTTCGTAGCTACTGCCCGGGGGGGCCACTCAACTATATTGCTGTACACACGCGCGACCACAGGTTTTTCAAACCCACCCTAAACAAGTTTTATCCATTGGTCAAATTTATACCCTATTCAAGTATTTTCGCGTGCTTTTTTGACAATTTTGCCCCCTAAACAAGTATAACCCCTAAAACATACCCCTAAACAAGGTCTACGTCAATTGCTCTCAATTAAACTTCTAAAAATAATGGAAATGTTTAACCACCTTAAACATTTAACCCTAAACAAGGTATACCTTAAATAAACCTCTAATGTACATGTACTTGTCAATAAGTACTACAGTCAACCTCACACTAAGTTGAAACTTTGCCTCAGTTGAAGATATTCAAAAGGCCTCTATTTTGAATTATCTATTGTTTTTTGTTGTTTTTTGGTTATATAAGTTGAATTTGAAAGTAAAAGCTTTTTCATGCTTTCATTAGTACCAGCAGATTCAACTTATGCAAGTTTGACTGTATTTCTGATAATACCAATTGCAATTTCATACAGCATGTGACAACGCCAAGGTATTTCTACAATGGATCGCTCTCTCGAGATATTTGTGTAGTTACTATAAAAACAAATGATAACTACCATGTCTTGTTTCTCAAACATTTTGGAATAATTTATTTACAAAAAATATGAACATCATTAAAACATACACAAAATCCTGAGTTCTTGAAATGGTTCAAAATGTTGTTGAGAAACCTGAACAATGGATAGAGGTTACAATGATACAAGGGATATTATTCTAAACACAGGCGCGCCCGAAGCAGTTTTGGATTGGGGGGGGGGGGGGGCAAAGACCTAAAGGGGCTCACGATTTTTTTGTGTGTAGGGGCTCATGCCCAACCATGCACACTCGCAGGGTTGCCAACTTTGAGCCAGAGCTGAGGTGAGAGTGAGACATTGCGAGGGAGCGAAGTGACTGAGCGGAGGGAGGGTGTGGGAGGGGGGTGTCCCCCCTCCCACGGTAGGGAGCTTTTGCATTTTTGGACTTGAAATTGTGCAATCTGGTGCATACCTATATATAAATAGGAAATTCGGGCTTAAGATTAACTGTATTTGGGAAAACGTGTTATGATTTGATCGACCAGAAATGTTAAATATATTTTTCACGAAGAAAGCAAATAATTGAGAAATTTGGAAACCGTATTTTGTTCCATGCTTATATATTGATAAAATGCAGCGCATGACAAAACAAGTTTTCTTGGCAGCCAAACACAACATTATTTACCCACCTACAGACAATAATATTGACCCACCAGGCTCCGATAGGCAATGGGATATTATTCCCGACAATAACATATTATTCTGTTATTGTCGGGGATATTAACCCATTGCGAGCCTGGTTAGGCCTGCATTAATTCCATGAGGATTGCAAAAGCTAGAAAGGAACAGGTATTTCGTTCCACCGGCAGCTGTTAATTTTTCATAATGTTTTATTAATTGCCTTGTCTGTATATATTCGGCGATTCGATTATCATTTTGGTAAGACAAATCATGATTAGCTGCTAATAAAAAGAATGTTACGCACCACAATAAACATGATAAAACTGTATTTTTGTTTAGGGTGTAATGTTATACTGTCTGGCACAGAGCAAGGCTCCCCACAAATGATGTATAATATCATCTTCATATGCGTACACATCGTGGGGAGGAGGAGGGGGTGGGGGACCAGGCGCGCCGGAAACAGTTTTGGATGGGGGGGGGGGGGGGGCAAAGACCTAAAGGGGCTCACGATTTTTGTTGTGTAGGGGCTCATGCCCAACCATGCACACTCACAGGGTTGCCAACTTTGAGCCAGAGCTGAGGTGAGAGTGAGACATTGCGAGGGAGCGAAGTGACTGAGCGGGAGGAGGGTGTGGGAGGGGGGGGGGTGTTCCCCCTCCCACGGTAGGGAGCTTTTGCATTTTTGGACTTGAAATTGTGCAATCTGGTGCATACCTAAATAGGAAATTCGGGCTTAAGATTAACTGTATCTGGGAAAGCGTGTTATGATTTGATCGACCAGAAATGTAATATATTTTTCACGAAGAAAAAAATTATTGACACACTAATAAATATGCACCCCAACGCACACAAAATATTGGATTTAGTGTCATACACAGTTCCAACATATACCATATGCCACATTATGTATGATCCAACAACATAGCCTACAGCCAAGAATGAGTTCCGAGGGAGCGAAGCGACCAAGGGCCGCTGGGGCAGAGCTAGAGGGGGAGGGTTTGGGAGGGGGTATCCCCCTCCCACGGGGAAGATTTTGCATTTATATACTTGAAATGGTGCATTTGGTGCACATCACACAAGCAGCTAGAGCAATGCCAGCCTACACGGGAACTATACGTGGCCCGGAACAGAAAAAGTACTCATCCCATGGCCAAGACCATACGCAAGTTACACAACAAACTGAGATAATCTGTTCGCGCGCGAAGCCGCGAAGCGCCCAGCGAAAAAATAAAATGGATGTATATATTAGTTGTTGAACGTTAGAATTAACAAGTCTTAGCTCATACTTTTTCTTTTTTCTTTCCCACTCTTCTCCTTTTATCTTTTTCTTCTTTTTTTTTTTTGGGGGGGGGGGGGGGGGTGGGGGTGGTGGGCAAAAACGCGTTTTGCCTCCTCCCCCCCCCCCCCCCCCCCCCACACTTTTTGGATTGGGGGCGGCCACCCCCCCCCCTCCACAAACATACCCTTTTTTCTGATTTTGGCCTTTTTGACACCCTAAACGCGTCACGCGCGTCACGCGCCATGATCGGCAAAAAGTACCCTTTTTACGCGTTTTTTTGGTCGCGCGTGTGTACAGCAATATAGTTGAGTGGCCCCCCCCCCCCCGGGAGCTACTGCATGTACTTGATAGGTCCGCGAATGCTGTTCTGTTTTGATCGTGTGTTTTATAACCAGTCCAACCTGTGTAAAGTGACCACCCAAGAGAAACAAGCAAAGTGATCATTATAGACATGTTCCATAACAAATAGGGACCACACAAAGGAAACAAGAAAATGGTCAGTGTAGCCTGAGACCGATGACCTCTATAGACAGGTTTTATAACATTTGTTCAACTGGGGGGAACATGTTTGAAAGCCACTGTAGACAGGTGGTCACAAAGACAAGTTTAATTGTTTGTTATTAATGCGAATTGGCAATATGCATATACAATTCAAATTGACTTGTTAATTCTTCGTCAACTTGTTTATTTTCAACGACATTTCAAAGTGCGACTATTGTTTTCGCCATATAAAATATATGCATGTTGTTACAAATTATTATGATATCTTACTCAAATTTGGCTGAACTGAGCTTCCATGATTAAAATTGACTCATAATCCATACTTAATTATACTGGTCCCACAAATGTACCAAAGATACACACGGTCCCACAAAGTGATGACTAGAATGCATCCAACTTTGGTCAACTTTGGTCCCACAAATACATGATAGCCACGTGTGTGTGTGTGTGTGTGTGTGTGTGTGTGTGTGTGTGTGTGTGTGTGTGCGTGTGTGTGTGTGTGTGTGTGTGTGTGTGTGTGTGTGTGTGTGTGTGTGTGTGTGTGTGTGTGTGTGTGTGTGTGTGTGTGTGTGTGTGTGTGTGTGTGTGTGTGTGTGTGTGTGTGTGTGTGTGTGTGTGGTTTGGTGTGTGTATGAGTTGTGTGTGTGCGCGTCATTGTCATGATTGTGTTCGAAATATTGTCTGGAAATATGAATGTTGCGGAAGGATGCGTGCGCAACACGTGGAAATCTGTGTGCGTGCGTGTTTTGTTTTTGTGTATGTATGTGTGTGTGTGTGCGTGTGTGTGTGTGTGTGTGTGTGTGTGTGTGTGTGTGTGTGTGTGTGTGTACATCTGTGTGTTTGTGTGTGTGTTAGTATTTGCGAGTGTGGGTGTTTGTATGCGTGTATGTGTAAGTTTATGTAACGTGCCAACGTAACTTAATTTTTAGCTGCACTGCAGGGTTACAGTTTTATATCATTCATTATTCATTTGTTGCTCTGACGAAGATCCTGCTAGGATTGAAAGCTAAGCTTTATACGACTTTCATCATTCATATCACAAAGATATAGTAAGCTGCATCTCTAATATAAATTACCATCGACGTCTATAGCTGAGATCACCATGGCCGCCAAGCTCGTCATCGCAGTCATCCTCCTCGTCGCACTGACTTCTGCAGCTGTTCACGAGGTAGGTGGGACAATAATTAGTATAATGGCCCCATCCTCTCCATTGTTTCTATTTATAATGTATATGAAATGTGTTTCTATTTACTTCGCATAATTTAATGGGATAAACAAATTAAACTTCAAATGCATTATTAATCCTTGATAATTATTAATTAAAAGGGATTTTTATACTAAACGCTTTGATGATGTTAAAAATAATTTGGTTAAGACTTGAAAACTTATTAATGAGTTATTAAATACAAAAACGCAGAGTAATTTTGATGTTAATGTTGATAATGTACACTTTGGTGAAAATGATCATGACTTGTTATGAATGATAAACACGATGGTGCAAATGGATTTAATCATTATTGTATAAATGTATGTCAAAATTGGGTCGATTTAAATGTTAACCCTAAGGAAAAGTAAATAGATATTGAAAAAAAGGAACTCTTCAGTTTATTTTATTTTTAAAACCAGTTACAGAAAAGGAAATAATATAAATTGCTTGTTCTTAAAAGAATTGAAAATCTACCGATATAGCTTAAAGGGGTAGTTTAGTTTTGGTAGAGAGGGCGCTGCACATCACAATTTTGTTGTGAGGTAATGAAGGTAACGTGAGGTAACGAATTTCAGAGAACATGCAATTTTAATGGCAGAATAAACTTTATTTGGTCAAAATCGACCGAGAAACGGCTGAAATATTAATAAATATATCTGATCTTATAATTATTTGGGGCCCAAATAATTGGATGATTTTTTCAAAAAATTTAAAAAATGCTTGCACTTTTTCAAAAATTTTCAAAAGCGTTTTTTAAATAGTTGTTGATGATCTCTCTATTTAATCATTGTTTCAATAAAAAATCACATGCATAATTGTGTATGAAAAATGGTTGAAACCAATGCCTTTCTGGAAATCGCCCTCTTGTGTTTTAATGGCTCTTTTTGAATGATAACAGGCTTTTTACTTAGTCGTTTGTAATTTTGTATACCTTTCGAGCATGGTAGAGTTATAACTATTAGTTTATAATGTTACTGTCCAGGTTCGGTTACTAAAGTTCAGCCTTACCAAAACTGTACTACCCCTTTAAACGGGATTATTATACTAAACGTTTTAATCGTGGTGTTAATTATAATTTGGGTAAGTCTTGGAAACTTACTAATGATATATTAAAAACAAAAAGGAGAGTAATTTTAATGTTAATGTTGATAATGAACAATTTGGCGAAAATTATAATGTTATGAATGATAAACACGATGTTGCAAATGGATAAAAAATTGAAAATCTCCCGGTATAGGTTCTATTGCTAATCATATTATGTAAACCCCTCTGTCAAATTTTAAAAATTATTCCTGTATATAAGAGTGGAGCCAAAAATACATTTTCTATTTACCGCCTAATTTCATTATTAACATGTATTTCAAAAATACTCGAAAAATGTATAAATACTACATTGGGGGAATTTTTGTATTTGCATCACATTTTATATAAGCAATTTGGCTTTAGATAACAACATTCATTTAACATTACATGCTTCATCTCTGCATTTGAAAATAATGAAATAACTGCTGGTGTTTTTTATTGATTTAAAAATGCTTATGATTGTAATGAACATAATTAAATTGCTTCGTGAATTGTCTTCTTCAATCGATGCAATGTGTTCTGTTTAACTCAACCCCATCTTATTTTTAAAATGTTTGTTGTGGCTTACACCAAGGATCAATTTTAGGACCTTTGTTATTTATGATTTATATAAATGATTTACACGTATTTTCTGAAGTATTACAATTTGTTCTTTTAGCTGGCGATACAAATATTTTCTTTTTGTTTTAAAGATGCACATTATTTAGAAACATCAATCAAGACGGAATTAATTAAGGTTCATGAATGATTCTCGTTAAATACATTAGTTTTAAATATTCAGAATACAAATTGCTATGATTTTTGCCAAAAGGAATATTAGTGAACAACCGATACAATTATATATTAATACAATTGAGCTACAAAGGGGTTGAGAATGTAACATTTCTTTTAATTTATGAAGATGAAGTTATGAAATAGAAAAGTCAAATTAGTCAGTTGTGCACCCACATATCAAGATATATTGGTGTTTTTAATAGACTATGTGAATTTGTACCACAAAATATTTTGTAGATATTATATAACACGTTAGTATTATCGCATTTATATCATGGAAAAACAATGTGGGGATCTTCAAATAAATACTTACTAGATATAATATTAGTGTTACAAAAAAAGATTTATATATGATTAAGATTATACCAAGAACAGAAGTTTTGGCCGAGTAGTTTGTATCCTAGGGCATGATTAGTGAAACCATGTAAGGTTCCAATTTCTGTCAATTTCTAGACAGTTGGTGCCCGAAAGTCACTCGTCCTGCCCATCAAGGCACCAAGCAATTATCAATACGTACACCTTTGTTATTGTGCATTCAGTTGTATAACCACGGTTGACCGAGAGAAGGGGCATGGTAATGAGTTAGCGGGGTCAATATTGCTGGGGTACGTTTAACATATTAAAGCGGAAATCTGGGCCTGATTTATTCATTGACTATTCTTCTCTAATCTGACAAAAGGAAGCAACTGACTATTGGTAGTTTTCTTGTAAATGAGGATTTTTTAATTATATTTGTTCAGTTACTTCCTTTTGACCTATTAATTTCTCATAAATGGATTGTCAGGTGACTTTAATTGGTTCATCATTGTGTAGAGCATATCTCAGGATTAAAATAAGGAGAATAATAGGCATAATTGGTGGAAATTTTATCAAAATCTGACAAGAAACACAGAAGTCATGCCTATTTTTTTACATCATGTAGAAACGAGCTATCGTTTCAAAATCGCCGCCAATGCAGTATCACTGACGAGCAACTAGCCATACCTTTACTACATGAAAATACTCTTTTTCGTTACTAATAATACATTTCTCTCTGCTTGTTTCACGAATTCATAGAAGAATATCGATGGGCGAACTACTTTCGAATTTGTAAGCTCATAAATTTGCTTTGTTGTTGAGAAAAGTTGACTTTTGTAAAATTTTCATTTACAAGTCAAAATGGCTGCAAGGTCGCAAGTGATGTCACTATCGATATCAAATTGCGAACGATACACACAGTCGGAGTAAAGTTCATCCTGTCATAACTTTTGTATTGGTCTACACCGTTTGGGCTCATATTTTCGCTCATAATCGTTCATATTAACTTTATTCAATATCAAACATCACGTTTCTGGGGTGGAATCACCCTTTAAGGGGCCCACAAACATGTCTTGTATAAATGTAGACGTGAACTATATTGTGCGTTTGGCGGTATTTTGATATTATACGATTCATCTGTATCACGAGTAATGTTTGAGAGAAAGGGTTTATAGTGTGAGTGGAGATAACTTCCTGGGGGTCATTCCTGAGCATTTATACAAAGAATGCACAAGCGGTTGTAGCGATCACTCTGTCAATGATAATAGCTTAGCGTGTGATCATCGCCTGCTTGTACACGTTTGACTAATTGCAAGACAGTGGCGAAGCGGGGGCGAAGCACAAATAGCAGATAAAAAGAAGGGTTGGTAACCCCCAGGAAATGTCCCCATCCCCATATCTCAACCTTTCTTTTTTTTTCCGCCCGTTACAACGTCAACATATCTGAATACTGTCACACGCACGTTCGGGTTTCCATACAGCAAATGTTGGGGGATCCGTATTCGTATCCCCGGCAATGTTACTACTTCTTACTCACTCCTTATACCAAGCCCCTTTCGCTCGGTCGACCTCGGTTTTACAGCTGAATGCACATGGACAAAAGAGTATTCATATTTATTGGTGATTGCTGCCATGACGGGCATGATTGGCTTGTTATCAGGCACCGACTTGATAGAAACTGACTAAAAATTGAACGTGACATGGTGTCACTGAAGACGCCCTATAACAAAACTCCGGATCGACCAAAATTACTGTTCTTGGCATCAAATTTACTTTTAAAAGATCATCTATACAGGAGACGTAGTCGTTATGTTTCTTTATCATGGCAAGTATCCCCTTCATTGCCCAACACCCAGGCCTGTATAGGCCAACAGTCACTTGACAGTTACTTCTTTCCTACTTCTCCAATCTTCCTGCACAGACATCCGGTTCGCCCCTCGACCGCGCCGCCCTGCTGGAGGGAGCGGATCCGGGACGTCCCGAGAAGCCCGCCCTCGTTCGTCGTCGCTCTGCTTCTGACCAGGAAAACATTCAGGGGGCGGATCACTCGGACTGGTAGATAGATATCTTAACGGCTAAGTAAGAAGGCTGTTTTCAATTAAAGAGCAGCCGTAAACGCAAGATGGCGCCCTACATAGACTACTAAAAGTGTCAATCATTTCGTATTAAATATTTAGTCATTATTTGATTGCTTTTTACAATAATATTTTACAGCCAAAGAACAGTATCCATGGTGTCAGGAATCGACATTTATTTTATTGGGCAAACTGAAAAGGGGGACATTATCGGGCTACAGATACCTCGATGAAGATATTTTTCACATTTTGAAAGCAAACATTCAAAGGTTGCGAGATTATTGTCTTATATGTAATAAAATACCATTTAAAAAATAGTCTGAGAATAGATGGACTTGAAATATATTTAAGTGAAATTATATTGATATTTAGACCTCAAAATAATAATCAGTCGCTACGACCGTTTAATTAGTCTGGAATTTTCAGACTCTTAACTACTGTATTTCGTCTTTGTATTTGATATTCACAACCAAATATAAAAATTCACGTGGGTTAAACACAACCGAAGTGATTAAATCAGATTGTAGAAGCTTTTAGAACCTACTGGCATTTTGTTGGCAAATTCGAACTCTAATTCGAAGTCGATTTTGTCTAGTTTGATGTTTAAGTATAAATCTATTTTCTTTAAAATGTCGCCATGATCATATTTGAAAGCCATGAATAATGATGATAAATAAACATACATTGGATAACGTTTAGTTATGGCCGCTAATCACGTTGCATTTAAAATGTGTCAGGAGATTCAAGAATTCGTTGCAGTGTTGCAATCAAAGTGTATAACTATAATTCATAGTATCCAAGGAAACAATCATCACAATAGAATCAATAACAGCAATCTTAAAATGTGGTGTTTTACATTGTATTATCAAATTCAATCATATTCGATTGATAGCCTATCTAAGTCTGTATTCATTTTTATTATTTGGAAGTGGATGTATTGCACTTGGATACATTCATGGTCATTTATGTTAAACATGCATGTCTTTTCATTTATTTCAAGATAGGTAACTGGTGTAAACAGTGTAATAAATTAACAAATAAAACCAACTGAAACAAATACAAACTTGATATTCGTGAGCCTTACTCTATTGGTATATTACATTGAAAATGAAGGTGCATTATACATTATTAACCCGTTCAGGACTGGTCCCGAACATACACGGGCTGCAGTGGATTTCATGGAAATGCGTGTTATACCAAAACAGTTGGTCTTGAACGGGTTAAATCCAAATAACAGTATTGAGATACGCCCACTTCACAGCTTGTTCCGCCCGTCTTCGCCGGGTTGAGTGCCCGCGTGATAACCCGCTTGGCTGCGATCTATTTTTTTCCCAAACAGGTTTACAAATCCTTGTGAATTAGCGACTTGGTCAGAGACCACGCATACCCGAAATTTCCGAAGCGGCAAGGCTGGGTTTCGAACCCAGCGTCTTTAGGTTATCAGACTAGCACGCTTCCGATTGTGCCACAGCGATTTGCTTGGTTTGAGGCGGAACAGAATGGATTTTTTCTTAGTTTCGGGGGATATACCCTAACCTAAACCCTAACCCTAATTTGGTGGCTATAGGTCAGATTAGTGGCTATATATAGGTCAGATTTAGTGGCTATAGGTCAGATTTAGTGGCTATAGGTCAGATTTAGTGGCTATGAGTCTATTTATAACTCGAATTGAATACGCGCGCATTGGGCTCCATTCAAGTCGCCCGATTCCAATTAAACGGGCATACCTTATGCATTAGTGCCATAGTAAACCTGTTTGGGAAAAAAAAAATCGCGGCCCGGCTGCGCGTGCAGGCAGGGCTCGCGGCGCATGTAGTTACCATCTGTGGTAGAATTTAATCTTAAGTTACATTTTATTGCTTAAAATAGTCAATTTCAAAGCAGTTTTATACAACGTTTTACAGTAACAGATCATAATGACATTATACATTAGTAGCTTTAAGAACATCACTAGCTTTGCAATAACGGTATTATAAAACTCTCGCCAATCAAAAAAAAAAAGAAGAAACATGTCGATTATTTCCATCATTAATCTATTCATAAGCTGCATCTTCGCAACCGGTATAATTATTAAACAATATGCCCCCTAAAGTGCAGGCCACTTTAGGAGGATATATTATTTTGGTTGCTTACTAATCCTAACCCTAAATTTAGTGGCTATTACAGGGTGGCCAACAAAAAACCGGAACGGGGAACTTCCCAAAATATAGTAACAAAATGATTATGTCCATCGGCAATGATCGGATAGGGTATCTTTTGCAATACAAAACGATACCTAGAACAGTCATTTTGGTCATGTAGTTTTTTGTTTTAGGGCGCTGTGAGTGACACCATGTCAGGTTCCCATTGTTGTCATTTGTGACCTCACACCACAAAACGACCTTTATGTCGCCATGGTCATGATGGTAGTTTGTCTGTTATTAGCTGAAATAGTCAAATTTTGTTTAAAATATGAAATTCAGGATCTACCTTCTGTGAAATTTTTAGCGTCAGAAATCATGTGTAAATATGTTTTTTCTTCAAATTAAAATGATCATATTACAGCGCTTAAATAGACGCAGATCTGTATAGCGGCCCGTTTTCTCCATAACTTTAAAACTGTTTCAGCCATCTTCCAAATGTTTAGCACTCATTTTGAGAAAGTTTTTTAAGTCCAAATTTGACAAATTATGTACCATTTTAAAGGTAATGACTTCTACATTATTGTCATGTGAAAATCAGAAAAATCATTTCTCCCGACTTATTGGTCATTTTGTGGTGTAAGGTCACATTTTTTACCAAGTCAGTATGTCTGATATATCGCACTTACTGCCCGTCATATCATCGAACATCGAGCAATACGCGCGCCATTGTTAGTGTCCATTCAGCTGTGTTCCGAGAGAATGGGCATAGTTGTTCGATACTGTGACGGGCAGTAAGTCCGATTTATCAGGCACTGACTTCCAGAATTGACAAAAATGGGAACCTTTTTCATACTTTTCATACCACTGTTAGCGATTTCCTAACGATTAAACAATACGTCAGGGGCAGACGGGGTGTAGCGGGGTTGGACCATAGAGTTACTCTATGGGTCGGACTGATTGGGGGGGGGGGGGGGGGGGCACGCGAATGATTGGAGGCAAAACTCATGCGGTTTTTTTTATTTTCACACAGATGTTCGCCTTATTTTTGTTAGTATTGTTTTTGGCAAGTTTTTTTGGGGGAAATATCCCTACCGAAAAAAAAAACACTCATCCACATTGTGAACACACTGTGTTTCACATTATGGACCACAATGTTAAAGTCTAGTGTTTTCACAGTGTGAAAACCAACTCACACTGTGAACACACTGTGAGGGCACTATTGTCACAGTGTGAAATTTCCTGCGTTCACAGTGTGTATAACGGCGGGTTCACACTGTGTATCTCAGCATAGTCACAGTGTATCCACAGTGTGTTCACAGTGTGAGTTGGCTTTCACACTGTGAAAACGCTCGAATTGAACATTGTGGGCCACACTGAGAAACACAGTGTGCTCACACAGTGTGAACACAGTGTGTTCACGCTGTGTTCACACTGTGGATGAATGTGTTCTTTCCGGCAGGGTATGCCCCTCCCCCCCCCCCCCCTTCCATGTAGGTTGGCCACCGGTTGGCGGATGTTATTTCAGGGTTACCAATGCCTAGCTCTTGGCAGACCTTTCTCCTGTCTGCACGTCTGGCTGCATGGTTATTTGCTCAGTATGTTACCGGAACAAAGACAATCATATTTTGTTATTATGTGTATTTTTGTGTGCATGCCAGTGCGTGTCTAAGTATAACATATTGACATAAATGTGTGTGTGTGTGTGTGTGTGTGTGTGTGTGTGTTCGAGTGTGCGTGCGTGTATGTGTGTGTTTTTTGTGGGGTTTTTTTCGTGTGTGTGTGTGTGTATGTGCGAGCGTGTTTGTGTTTGCCTGTATGCGTGTATGTGTGTGTGTGTGTGTGTGTATGTATGTGTGTGTGTGTGTGTGTGTGTGTGTGTGTGTGTGTGTGTGTGTGTTGTGTGCGTGTGTGTGTGTGTGTGTGTGTGTGTGTGTGTGTGTGTGTGTGTGTGTGTGTGTGTGTGTGTGTGTGTGTGTGTGTGTGTGTGTGTGTGTGTGTGTGCGTGCGTGCGTGCGCCCCCACTCTTCGAAACGGATCTACGCCACTACACCTCCTTTGAAAAAATCCTGGGCACGCCTTTGCTCAAGTTCAGAATGTGTGGATGCAGGGATAACGATAGTACTCATTGTACGCGAGACTCGGGGTCAGGCATAATGCAGGGTGGACTCGGTAATAGAGATAGTGCTCATCGTATACGCGAGACTCGGGTCATGCATAATGCTGTGTGGATGCAGGGATAAAGATAGTGCTCATCGTACGCGACACTCGGGGTTATATAGGCATAATGCAGTGTGGACTCGGGGATAGAGATAGTGCTCATCGTATGATACGTGAGACTCGGGTCATGCATAATGCTGTGTGGATGCAGGGATAAAGATAGTGCTCATCGTACGCGAGACTCGGGGTTAGGCATAATGCAGTGTGGACTCGGGGATAGAGATAGTGCTCATCGTACGCGAGACTCGGGGTTAGGCATAAAAGTTGCTCACTGGAGATTCTCCAGGTTGTAGTTAAGTTCTTTAATGTTGTATTGGATTCTGGTATTGTCCCAACAGAATGGTGCATTGGGATAATAATTCCTACCGTAAATACCGGCGCAATCGCCGCATCCGCGTAAACGCCGCATGCCGACTTTGGGCATTGAAGTTGAAAACAAAAATGTGGGAGAAAAGCTACTGCGCTAGGAAAACTGGCGACAAAAAAAGCGGGAATTTAATGTAAATTTACGAAAATATAGTTACAAAATATTCAGAATTACCTTAGTTTCGAGCAAAAATATAGTTTTCCTGAATAGGAACGAGAACTCTAGCGCTACATGTATTACGAGATTGCCAGCATTTACGAGATTGTCAGCGCAGCTGGCTTACGCATGTACATGTACACGCCTTAGCATGCATACGCGGCGCGCGCTCTGCTGTCTTTGCCAAAACCATTTAGTATACGTCATTATCTGTATCATGCGATCATGCGCTGCATCCATAACGCACGTAGCTAGATCGATGGCAGGCAAGCGCGGCGCTGGCAGTGCATTTGTTTCGTAACTTTGAAGTTAAAAACATATCGGATGTAGCAAATATCGGCAAAAAAGGTGAGAAACCATTCTAGGCCAGGGTAAACGTAGACAATTTGGCTATATAATGTTTTATCACGCAATACAATACAGTGCAATACAACCAATAGTCCCACACCTGCTGAAATGTGTTGTTTTGAGGCCAGTCAAGAGTAACATTTTGACTATCTCCGCGTACACGCCGCACCCCGACTTTGCAGGTTTTTTTCGAGGAAAAAGTATGCGGCGATTACGCCGGTATTTACGGTATAGAACAAGGGCGAGAATGCAAACCCTGATAATTATAGAGGCATTACTTTATTGAGTTGCTTGGGTAAACTGTTTACATCAATCTTAAATTATAGGATCACTCAGTTCTTTGAGGATGATAGTTTGTTAGGAGAAGAGCAAGCTGGCTTCCGGTCCATTTATTCAACCACAGATAATGTGTATGTTTTAAAGTCCATAATTGATGTTTATTTACACAATTCTAAACGTCTTTATTGTGCATTTATATTGATTATAAGAAAGCCTTTGATTTGATTGATCGTGCGGCACTGTGGGTGAAGATGTTTAGAATAGGAGTAAAAGGAAAGAGTTTTAATGTTATAAGAAACATGTATAGGTGTGCTAAATCTTGTGTTGCTAACAACTAATAAGGGAGAGATGTCTAATTTATTTACATGCAATATTGGAGTGCGTCAAGGTGAAAACCTGTCACCTCTCTTGTCACCGCTATTTATTTGAACGATTTTCGACAATCTATTAGAAACTCGTATACAAGGGCTTAGAATGTTTGAATAATATTATTAAAAATAGGTTGCCTTTTGATGATGTTGAAATGTATAAGGATTTATTCACGTTATTATATGCTGATGATACTATTATGTTAGCAGAAACTCCTGAAGAGCTGCAAAAAGCTCTAAACCCAGTGAAAGTTTATTGTGATACTTGGCACTTAACTGTTAATGCCAGCAAAACGAAAATTGTTGTTTTTTCACGTGGGAAAGTTAGAAGAGTTCCAGAATTTGTTTATGATGGTGGTGTATATATACTGGAAGTTGTTTATGACTTTGTTTATTTAGGAGTGACGTTTAATTATAATGGTAAATTTAAAAAGGCAATTGCTAAACAGGTCACACAAGCCAAACCCCTCAAAAAAAGTTCGGAAACTCAAGTTTGATCGATTATATCTATTTTCTTATGAAATCATAATGGTTATATTTTGTATCACTTGAAAGAGTGTGTATACCTCTTTAAAATGATACCAAATTCGTAAGCATCACGAGCACGAGGTATGCTGCACACTCACGTTCAGCATACTCATTGCAAATGAGATATCATATTACAGATAAATTAACTAGCTTTCGGATAGAGCAACAGGGAATGATGATAGAGTTAATTATTAATACAACAATATCTTACCGGAATCTTGAAACAAGAAGCCACGGTCTTAAATTCATAGCATTAATAGACCCCCATATCCGGTTTTACTGCACACACCCCGATAGCATAATTATTACAGGTGAGACATGATTTTAAGGAAAAATAAACACGCTTTCACATGATGTTAAATTTACTGATGATTAGGCAATATAAAACCCCAAAACATCTCCTCCAATAGTCGTTTTTCCATGCAACGCCTTCAATTTCACAAAATGAAATGCATTTTGCAACATATTTTCACTTTCGGCCCTCCCCATATTCAGCTGTAGTCCAGTGGCGTAGCGAGGGTCAACGGATTGGGGGGGGGGGGGGGGGGCACAACTGCGAGGGAGCGTAGCGCCCGAGGGGGGGAGGGTGTGAGAGGGGGGGGTGTCCCCCCTCCCATGGTAGGGAGCTTTTGCAAATTTTAATAATGCAATCTGGTGCATACCTTGGAAGGAAATTTGATAATACTGAATTAAAGAAATCAGAACATCTCCCTCATGATATACAAACACAACCGAACCTGTCGAACGTGTACATGCATGCACACACACCCCTGCAGACTCAAATACGCTCACGTCGTATATCCGTGCTTGTCTATACTATTGGGGGGAGGGTGTGGGAGGGGGTTTACCCCCTCCCACGTGGAGAAATTTTGGAAATTGGTGTTTCAAATATCACTGTATGGTCATTATCACTGTATGGTCATTAGTGTCTTTTTATTTGTCATTGTATTATAATAGTGAACCTACTCGTAACGTATTTTTAAACGAGAATAGCGAGGAAAGATTGAGCCTTGCATAAGATGGATCCACGTGATCCTGTATAGAGCCATCGATATAGTCTAGGGCGTTGAGCTCCAATGAAACTAAGCAAGGGCATCAACAGCTTCTCAAAAGTGGAGTGGAGACATTGCGAGGAAGCGAAGCGACCTAGTGGGGGAGGGTGTGGGAGGGGGTGTCCCCCTCCCACAGTAGGGAGCTTTTGTATTTTGGGGCGTGAAATTGTACGATTTGGTGCACACCAAAGACAGCAATTTCACCTAATATAACGTATTATAAGTATGGAACAAAACATACACCAATGACAAAGGGAGGGGGATAATCTCCTCCACTTTCAAATGTAGGGGACATGATATTGCAATATGATTTGCGTTCAGCGCATATATGGACCGAATTTGTTTAGTGACAGATATATTATTTCAGATTATTTTATTTTCTGTGACGGTGTGCTATAGATGAGGGTTTAATAAACTTCGTTTGAGGTGTGCGTTTGAGAAATTACTCTTCCCAACACAGTTCGAAAGGTGAGTTCAAGCAAACCGAAATGAAACTTGCAATATGAGAAACAGTATGCGCGCGAATCGCGCGACAAAAACGAGATTTACAGTCCTTTTCAAACAAACAAAAACCCCAGCTATTTTGAAGATTAATTATTGATAAATGTGTCTTTCCCCTCTTTGGCATTATATCACTCGACTTGTTTTCCTCATTTTCGGAATTATGGGGGGGGGGGGGGGGGGCGAAATGATATGCTCGCCCCCAATATTTTCACTGGGGGGGGGGGGGGGCGACCGCACCCCTGCCCCCCAGGATCGACGGCATGGGAGGGGGTGTTCCCCTCCCACTATATAGGGAGCTTTTGCAAATTGTGGGCTTTAAATTATGCGATTTGGCTCATACCCAAGACCAAAATATATGATTCGTAGTTCAAGCTATAGAATCCAACATACATAATGTGCATATAAAAAGTGGGAGGAACAATCACCTCCACTTTCAAATGTATGGGAAGGGGCATGTCCCCCTTCCCCGTTCCCTGCCTGTTGTCGCCCACTTTTCTAGTACCGCGTGACTATAGACCCATGACACGGGTCCCTTGAGTTAGTTTCAGTAGGCCTATGCTCAACTGATGCAGATGTCGACTCTGGAGAAGATGACTGGTGCTCCTTCAATCATGATCATCAACAATATGCCTAGATATGCATCATGAATTAAGTGGAGTGAAGAAATTAGTAAAGGAAGTTTGTCTTTACCTAGACATTTAGGACTATACGTAGTGCAGCTATGCGCCTTTATAGCCTGCATGAAGGCGTCAAAATAATGGTCAAAATTATCTATAAAAGTGTGAGGCAGATTCAAGATCGTAAAAAGGCCCTTGGTATGATGGACGGTTTACCATGCGCTATGAAGTTTGTTAGGCCTATACACGCTGAAGCGGTGAGCGTCGATCCTCGCGCACGGGACTGAAAATTTGTATAAGGCGCTTTATTAGAAGGATTCTTCAAACTGATATTGGTGCGCTATTGCTAGTACTAGGGAAAGACCGTTATGTTCTTCTTTATTATTGTTGATAACATCATTATCATCACACATTTAATAAAACATGATAATAATGAATGATATAGACACGTTTGGCTAATGTCGGGTCATTTTTTTTTGTTTTTTTGGCCAAACGATTGGGGGGTGGGGGGGCACGTGCCCCCCCCCCCCGTGCCCCCCCCGTGCCCCCCCCCCCCCCCGTAGCTACGCCACTGAGCTGTACCATACTTAACCTGTTAATAAAACTGTTACGGACATAATTGTATTGAAAAGATAGACACATGGGCTTTAAAATGATACCAAATTTGATAAGTTTAAATCATTTGAACACGCTACAATCTTCGATACAACTTGAACATTAAAAAATGCGACACAAGAGTCAAATTTCACAATTCAATACTTTCGGCCCATTTTGCGACATTTGACTTCTGACCGTCCTCCATTCTGAAACGCACTGCGTATTCCCCGATTTGAAATAAATGACAAATAATGTACCATTTTAAAGGGAAATCATCATGCATTGCAATGACACTAAAAGAAAAAAATACAATTTGACAATATGAGTGATATAATCGATCAAAGTTGAGTTTCCGAACTTTTTTGGAGGGGTTTAGAAAGGCAATGTATAGTATGTTAGTTAATTGATACACAATGTCATTTATTTGATCATTGAGTTTTGCCAGTTTTATTATATGGTACTGAGGTCTGGGGCTATGAGTGTATAGATCAACTTGAAGTCTTCCAGAGAAAATTTTTAAGAACAATACTGTTTGTAAATAAGTGCACACCTGAGTGCATGGTTTATGGTGAAACTGGACGTGGTAAAATATTGGATAAAATTAAGTGTAGAATGATTGGATATTGGGTTAGGCTAGTTAAGGGGAAGCAATCAAAGTATTCATTGACTATTTTAACATTTCTTTTGCAGTCCCAAGGTGAAGCACAAGTGTAATTAATATTAAGTCACAATGGGTTGAGTTTCTTGCAGACAGTTTTGATTTTGCAGGACTCGGGAACGTTTGGCGAGCCCAAGGAGAAGGATATAGTGCTGCCTGGATTATGAATACTGAAAATAAGGCTTTCTGACATTTCTATTCAGGAATGGAGCGCAGCTACCTGGTCAAATCGAATTTGTACAAATTATAGGATGTTTAAGTGTAAGTTGGCATATGAAAAGTACCTGCAGATACTATGTCAGAAAGAAGCAATAGCTTTAAGCAAGTTTAGATGTATAGATCACATAGATTACCAGTTAAAGGGGTAGTTTAGTTTTGGTAGAGAGGGCGCTGCACATCACAATTTGTTTGTGAGGTAATGACAAACTGAGTGTCGAATTTGAGAGAACATGCAATTTTAATGGCAGAATAAACTTTATTTGGTCAAAATCGACCCAGAAACGGCTGAAATATCAATAAAAATATCTGATCTTATAATTATTTGGGGCCCAAATAATTAGACGATTTTTCAAAAAATGTAAAAAATGCTTGCACTTTTTCAAAAATTTTCAAAAATGTTTTTTAAATAGTTGTTGATGATCTCTCTATTTAATCATTATTTCAATAAAACATCACATGCATAATTTTGTATGAAAAATGGTTGAAACCAATGCCTTTTTAGAAAGCGTCCTCTTGTGTTTTAATGGTTCTTTTTGAATGATAACGGGCTTTTTACTTAGTCGTTTGTAATTTTCTATACCTTTCGAGCATGGTGGAGTTATAACTATTAGTTTATAATGTTACTGTCCAGGTTTGGTTACTAAAGTTCAGCCTTACCAAAACTGTACTTCCCCTTTAATAAAGGCAGATGTTATGCAAATGTAGTACATGACCTGCAATGCCCACTCTGTACATCAATAGACATTGGTGATGAATTTTATTATATTTGTGTATGTTCGTTCTTTCAAAATGAGAGAAAAATGTATACTTGTGTGGTAGTAGCCTAAGACCAAGTGCATTGCACATGGATAAAATTTTTAATACAGTTCATCCTTGCCAGTTAAAGAAATTAGCCAAATTCGTTACAATAATTATGTCACATTTTTCTAAAGAGCCAAGAGTAATTGGTAACACTGTAAATGATATTCCACAAGTGAGCAATGTTATCAGGCACACTCGTAGCGGTAGGAGGGTGAATTGCCCAGTTCGCCTTGAATTCTGTAAATATGTTTATTTGTTCATATTATCACATGTTTATCATTGTTCATATTATCACATGTTTATCATTGTTCATATTATCACATGTTTATCATTGTTCATATTATCACATGTTTATCATTGTTCATATTATCACATGTTTATCATTGTTCATATCATGTTTTTTCATTGTTCATAAAAAAAATTATCATAACTATGTTTATCATTGTTCATATTACCACATGTTTATCATTGTTATACTATTGTTATATTTATACTATGTAAATATGTTTGTACTCTCAAAGTCTCTCATACCCCGAGATGGGGTCGATAGAGTCAATCAAATCTTACAAAATCTAAAATCTTACAGTGTGCACCCGGGGATAAATTGGCGCCCATTGCACTCGAGACTCAGGATCATCATAAATGCTGTGTGGATGCATATAATAGATCAACGCCCATTGCACTCGAGACTTAGGATCTGATTATAATACTGGTTGATGCATACTCGGGGCTTACTCATGCTTCGCAGGGATAAATCGTTGCAATTTGCACTCGAGACTCGGGGTCGGCCCCCATATACAATACTGTGTGGATGCATGGGTAGATTAACGCACTCGGTGTCACGGTGCATAATAAACACAAAATGATGCAGAAGTGAACCGCGGTGTAGTAAAATAATCACTTTCAAAATGTATTGAAAAGGGCGAGACCATCTCGTTGCTTCACAACTCGGAGGGTCTTTGTCAATTTGTTAAAAGGGGTAGAGATAATCTTCTTTAGTCCCTTCAGAGAGGTGGGAAGACATGCGATTTGTATACACTTGTGAATACTTATATAAAATCTGCGCTGTATCAATTATGTCACAATAAGCCCTTTGGTCGTATTTTGTAAAAATGCGTGGTCGGATTTTGCGTGGTCATTATGATTTGACCACGTTTCGTGGTTGTTTAGTTCGTTTAGCCTTCGTCCGTTTCCTAATTAACCAGAACAAACGGGGTCAATGCGACCACGCAAAAACTGGTCAATATGATTTGACCACGCAAGTTGTGGTTGTTTAGTTCGTTAAGCTATGGTTCTGGTACGCGTACGTACGCGTACACGCGTCGGTACGCGTACGGTGAACGTTGGTACTTGGCACATCTACAAAGTATATGGTCCACACAGGTGGACCATTTACACGCAATATATGGTAATACAAGGGAGATTACCATACTGCCTATTCATACACTGTACCGTTCATCAGTTGAACGTCGTGTGTTAGGATGCATCGGTAATGAAAACAGACTGGAAATAATCCCTTTTTTCTACATTTTGCAATCTTCAAAACAGAAAGTCGGTAATTATTATCAAAGTATATGACTACGGGATCACATAAACGATTTTTTTTTGCATTTGCTGGTAAATTTAGTGAGAAATCGGCCGACAAAAATTGTTTATGTTTTGGATAGTGCAGCAGGCGGAAGAGGTTGATCTCCACACAATGCTACTGTAATGTACCTAAGTGTGGTACTTGGTACAATCATCGGAGTCGAATCATGGAGTCGTTTACCGACAGAGTGTGGGAGAACATATCCAGAAGTTCAAAGGTAGAGTGAATCTTTCCGTTTTTTGTTTATGTCTATTTAGGAAAGTAATCATCAGTATTGTATCTTACATTTATTTTAATGTCGTTTAAGATTTCGTGTATATTCCTTGATTTTGCAGCTTTGATTCTACGTTAGAGATCTGTATGAGATTAACTGTAATCAGCGCCGCTTCGCACGCATGGCGCCTGGGCCGGGTACGGTTAGGTTAGTACAAAGACAGTGTATTTGGTTAGTATGCTTATGAGATATGAACTTTGTATGTGTACAGTGCATGTAATGATGTAGGCTAGACCTAGACCTTCCTAGAATCATACTAGCCTACATCATTACATGCACTGTACACATACAAAGTTCATATCTCATACAGCCCTCTAGCGTAGAATCAAAGCTGCAAAATCAAGGAATATACACGCAATCTTAAACGACATTAAAAGAAATGTAAGAGGAGAACAATACTGATGATTATTTTCCTAAATTAATAGACATAATTGTCATAAACAAAAAACAGAAATATTCACTCTGATGTTTGGACTGCGGCTTAAGAAATGACCACGTTGCTTGGTCGGAATAAATGACCAAGTTCGACGGGGTTATAACAAAATGACCCCGCAAGTTATGCGGGGTCAAAAATGCGGGGTTAAAATTCGCGGGGTTAAAAGTTATGCGGGGTTATAATTTGACCACATTCGGGGTCGAAAATGTAACCACGCTACGTGGTTATTTTGGGTGACCACGCACGCACGGCGGGGTCGATGTGACCCCGCACGGGGTTTGTGCATAGTTGATCCCGCATGCGGGGTCATTTGTAACCACGTTTGGGGTTATTTTTGACCCCGCATTTTTAAGAGATAGATTATACCCATGG